>JAXGGA010007910.1:0-59825 GCA_038373865.1 Uloborus plumipes
CATTCTGAAGTTATATTATTTGATATAATTTAATGTTCATTTGATTTCAAGACATACCACGCACGTGGCCCGGCGTTGCACGGGCACTTCGTGCCCTGAAAGTAGTGAGAAAAAAAATTAAAGAAACTACTCCCCGCTAACACGGCTCGCTTACAGGCGCTTCACGCCTTTACTTTTTTCCTATATAAAAAAAATCATTCGAATTATTGAGATGCTTCACGTCTTCAAGATGGTGAGGAAAGTTTCAGTAAGTTCAGCTCGCTCAAAGGAAAAAAGCAGACATAGATACTCAGTTTTTAATATAAGTAGATGGCTCTTCAACAAATAAATGTTTCAAAATATTACCAGTAGCTAGCGATAAAAATTCTACGTAAGTAGCCCGCTTATGAGTTTCGTGTTTGATTTAGTTAAGCCTTCATTCAAAATTCTCATTATCATTGTTATTATACTGTTTCATAGCAACGACGGTTTGCAAGAATGGATTTCATATTTAATCATTTATTAGGCTTAATCGCTTTAAATTTGACTACTTATTAATTGATATCTTCGCTAATTAAAATCGTATAATTATATCAATTGAAACTAATGAAGCTTGAAAAATTACCTATCGATCGGTACCTGGTTCGACTTTCAGGTCATTGGCGTTCAGGAGAAAGAAGCGTGACATAGAAAGATAGTTAGAAAGAAAGATAGTTAGAAAGAAAGATAGTTAGAAAGAAAGATAGTTAGAAAGATACTCAGTTTTTAATATAAGTAGATTCTTGACACTGTAACGTTTAAAACTAAAACAAAATCACTGTTCTACGACAAAAATTGACCGAGTTATGACGTTTTGAAAAATCAAGATTTTGAAGGATTTCGCATACGGTCCCTTAAGCGATCTTTCGATGACGTCATGAATCAATGCAAAATCTTGATTTTTCAAAACGTCATAACTCGGTCAATTTTTGTCGTAGAAGAGTGATTTTTTTTTAGTTTTAAACGTTACAGTGTCAAGAATGTTTTACTAAATATGATTGATAGGACTGGGGGGCTGTATAAAAATTTAAATTTCGTAACTCTTTCAAAATTTGATTTTTTGAAAAACATTGAATAGACCCAAAATTCCTTTCATAATTTAGAGATTTTTTCCTAAATAAACTATATGCTTATCTCTAACGGTTTAGAAATTAGCTATTGGTCCACGATTGGAGTGGACACCCTGTATTTTGTTTCTAAGAAAATAAGTGCAGTCTTATAAAACTTATTTTCACTAGTCTTCTAAACTTATTTTCACTAGTAAATAGACATAATTACGTCTAAAATGTTAAAATTCTCACAAAAGAAGCGCCTCTGCAAATTCCTATACTATCGGTGTCTTGTACATGTGTTTGCATATAATATTTTACATTTTATTTTGCACAGAATGGCATTCACAATACCGAAAAGGCAACGCTGGCGATTGGGTCACAACCACACATTACGACTACTACTCTGTGATGCATTACGGTATGAGAGCACCTGGAACCGGGAAGAGAGCATTCCAGATCCTGAGGGGAGGTATCAACGAGAGTTGGGTAGGACAGAGAGGAGGGATGACTGGCTTGGATGTGCAGAAGATAAGAAACGCCTACAGATAAAAGAACACAGAAGATGAACGGCCCCTCGAATCAACTATTAATAAACTAAACGGAAGGAACAACCTTCAGTTTAGGTTATTAATATTTTGAATCAATATGTTTAAATGCACTTGCTCTTGCTAATGAACTTGTGAAAACATTGAAAAATAATGTATTTTCTTTTCATAAAAAAATAAAATAAAATTTCTCTCATTAAAAGCTCTTTTCGATGTATTATGAATTGTTTGTATCATTACATAATTATTGGGTAGTGCAACCAGTGAATTTACACCTTGCTATGAACAAACATTTCCCTTTTTTCCTAAACTATTTTTCTTGACTGAACTAGGAGTAGTCATTTGCTTCTAAAGAATCCTACAAAAGGAAAGAAACAGAGAATGAAGAAATCGATGAAAGAATAATGATTTCAAAAAGTGAACCTTAAAACAACAAAGGCAAAATGAAGTAAAATATGTAAAAAGAAAGAGGGAAAGAGAAAAGCAAAAAAACATCAACAATATTTTGGTTTGAAGCAAAAATTTCAAGTGTCAATTCACGTTCCACTAGATAGTTTGTAATTTCCTCTGGTTAAACATTGTCCCATTTATTGTGTTATTGCTCCACTCTGAGTTTAAACTACCGAAAAACCAGTTCTAGAGCTTGATTACGCCATCTTGAGGGGATTTAATAAGTAAGCCAGAGAGGTAAACCATTTCAATTTTGTGCAGACAAAGCGGACGACGCACTTTACAGGTCATATTTTACTTAAGCATGTTTTCTCTTTCAGCAGCCATTAGCTAGAGACTGCAGTGGCTCCTATAATTTATTTGTGAATGACAATTCTCCCAGTATTTTAGCATTTGAACATATCAATATTTAAATATCTTTATTGTCATGTAACAAATGCAACAGCTTTTAACTATATCAACTTTATGAAAATTAAATTGTAGCTGCGTTATTTTGATTGCCGACAGGAAAATCATTTCAAGTTTTTTCAGGGGGGGGGTGCAAAGGGTCCAACTCGACGCAATTTCATCTAAAAACATCAAAAGCCACGCCCACTTTTGTGTAAATACATTGCTTTCTGAAAGTCAGGGGGGGGGGGCAATTGACCTCCCTGCCCCCCTAAATGACGGGCCTGATTGCCGATAAAACGACAGGCTCAAAATGCGATCGCATTTTCGTTCGCATTTTCGGGGAAAAAAATAGGTTATGCAAAACGAAACCTGTTTCAAATTCAAAGTCATTGTAACTGAAACAGTACATACGCAGGGATGACTCATTGTTGTTGAGAACACAAGTACATCCATCATGCATTAAAAAGGCTCACAGAAGCCCAACTCGGAAACTTACGTAAAATGAGTCACTGTCTGCAATAACAAAATTACAGTAGACTGGGACAACAATTTCATAGACTTTACTTTTCAAAATGAAAATCTAAACGGATTAGGTTTTATTTGCATTCCAATCTATGCATAATGCATTTTATTCTCATAATTTTTGGCACAAAATGCAAATCTGGCACTCTTGTATAAAATAAATGTAAAAAAAAAAGAATATTTTTTTACGGCAAGGGTCAATTTAATACTTTGACAGTAAATTCAATAGGTTTGGCTTCAAATTTGTCATTTTTAAGGTGTTTGCATTCCCTTAATATATAACCCTTTTAAATTTAAGTGACATTAATAATTTTTTGAAACTTTTGTAAGTTTTGTACACACGCCAAGGTTATGAACTTTAAATATTTCTTTTTAACCTGAATAAGAAATCAATTAACCTTTTGAGAAATAAATATAAAGTACAAATTGTAAAAGACCCCCCTTTCCCTCCCCCTCAAAGCGCTACATACTTTAAGGACAGCCAGTTTCGCTATTAGTTGCTCACTGCTCAGCCTGAACTTGGGGATTGCCACCCTGTAAATATCTTTTTGTTACATCGGCACCACCACTGCAGGGAAACGTTGTGTAGGATATTTCGGCAAAGAAATACAGGGTCAAGTCTCGATAGGTTGAAGTCCCAAGGGACCGGTTAAAAGCTTCCAGTTATCAATAGTTCGAGTTATGAGAAGTTTCCACAGGCTTCTCAAAAGTTTGGGGATCCAATGAACACTTCGAGATAAAGAAATATTCCAGTTAAAAAGAGTCGAATTATCGAGACTCGACTGTAATAATTGTTTTGTTAAACTTCAAAAAAAAAATGCTCCGCACTAATGACATTGAAAATTCTTAAATAATAGTATTTTCAGCTTAGTCAAAATACGCTATGTTTGAAATAAAACTTCAGATTGCAATATTTATGCTTTATATTTCTGGTACAATTCTGTAGTTAATTTTCCCCGTCGTGAGGGGAAAATGATTGACAGTAGTATACCGCTACGGATTTGTCGATGCAAGGTAAAAGTATAGTTCATAGATAGAGCAATTGGGTTTCAAAATTTTATCCATGAAAATGAGGCTCCTGTCATGTATTTAAAAGGAAAGCACACAATATTTGAAGTGCTATCCTGCATTCAGGAATGAATAAGTACGAAATGAGATTTTACGCAGTATTGGAATTTCATGTTAAATTGTGAGCAGCAAAATTATTTAATGTGTACCAGTTTCTTAAAAGAAATCAAATGGCAAACTGTACATAACAAAAGAAATTTAAAATAATTTCGCCAGTAACAGTCACAATAATATCCTATTATGTAAACAAGCACTGATTGTAAATTATGTATTATTCAGTGAAAATTTTTCTTAAAATTCTATCTGTGCAATCATTCGGTTACAAAACTTTATTTTACCAGAAGTAAATCTTTTTTTTATTATCTCTACTAATAATAAAGCTGAAGGTGGGTCTGTCTTTCTTTCTGTTTGTCTGTTACACGCGTAGTGCCAAAACCGTTCGGTCGATTTTCATAAAATTCGGCACAAAATTAGTTTGTAGCATGGGGCTGTGCACTACGAAGCGTTTTTTTCGAAAATTCTATTTCGTTTTATTTCTAGTCTAATTCTTAGCTCATTTTTCATACATATTTCATAAATGGGGAACAAATATTTCATACACATTTTCAAGTCTTATGTCATTCGAAAGCGTGAAATTTTCTGCTAAAAATGATGTCAGTTTGAAGTTTCTACGAGCATTAGAACAGCTGTAATAATTGTTTTTAGAATGCCGGAAATTCAAGGCTTACCTTGAGCAAAGCACAAGGGCGGATACAAGGGAGGGACGATGGGGGCGATCGCCCCTCCCTTGAGGGACTCTTCTCCAGCAGTTTTTAGATTTTGAATTTCAAAAAAAGCAATTTTATTTGATCTTTGATGATATTAAGGAAAGGATGCGGGGATTAGGTGCTCTGATCTGGAAATTTTTCGAAATGGAAGACCAAAACATTTGTAATCAACATGTGGTAACAAGGATGCATGGCGAAAAAAAGGGGCAAGCATGAAAAAAAAATCATTCGCCCCTCCCTTGGAGCATTTCTGGATCCGCCCTTGGCAAAGCAAGTCAAACGATTCTAAAATGGTTAAGCTTGAGAATAAAATTTGAAAATAAAGATGAAATGAATTATTTTATCAACGAAAATCAACTTTTCATGTTGTTACAGAGGCTACGTTTTTATTTCCTTTATTTGTTTATTATTTTTGCTATTTTTCCCTTAATAATTTTTAAAATGTATTTGTTTTTGTAACTATCCAAATTCCAAACCTTATTAAAAGTAGTTAAATGAACTATTTTAACTGTTGTGAAAAAAATCGTCTGCTTTTTTTTTCAGTTTTTAAAGTTAATTAAAACTCGGTAAATTATAAAAATATTGTATAAATTGCGAGATTGCAACGTTCTTTCTAAAATGTTTCATTTCGAAAAATGTATTATTTTGTTTTTAAAGATAGGAAAGAAAACTTCCTTCTTTTAAACTTTGGTAAGATTTCTGTTGGTTTCTGTAAGCAACAAAATTGTTCTTGTTTTCTCTCTTGGCTTATTTTATATCATACTTTTAAGGAATTACCATTGGATTATAACTAAAATTGAGTATTCTTTCTGCGATATCAATTTATTACCAAATGACCTTTTAATTTTATACCACGGGCAAAGCCGTGCGAGTACCGCTAGTTCAATATATTTCCGCTTGTATCATGCCATAAAAACATTCTGATTTGATGACTTTTCCCAGTTGATTGAGACACGGTAGTGGAGTCGGAATCAAACTTTTTTTTGGGTTTAAAAAGTCGAAGTTGGAAGTCGATAACTTTAAAGTTCTCAGAGTCGGAGTCAGTCGTTTCCCCAGCTCTGAAACAGTTGCGAAGTCCGAGTCGTGAAGTCGGATTCGTTTTACGAGTCGGAGTCGAAAACTCTAAAACTCTCGGAGCCGTATCCGAGATAGTCCTTTCCCGCCTGTTCCGCTGTCCTAGCTTAAAATTCAGGTCACTATAAACTTCAAACATTACCATATAGAATCATACTGAGCAAAAATTATTAGTTAGCTAAATTTGCTCAAAATCGGAACCACGTGTATCTGTACGAAATAAGCAAATGCAATTATCTGGAGGAAACTGAGTTTGAAACAAAATGACGACTTTAATACGCACGTCTGTCGTTACTGATTGATGCTCTCCATTTACAAGACAGCTGTTGGGATGTCCTTTTGTTGCATTTCATGTATAAATACTATACAGAATGAGTAGATTTTGCTCGTCTCCTCTGCAAGGTAAGTATTGCTTCTAATTTATTTATTTATTTATTTTTTAATGTACATTAGACCTTCAATTGGTTCGGAAGTTTTTTAGTTTGTTTGCTTGTTTTGCTTCCATTGATTTTAAATCAATTCACTATTTTTGAAAAAAAATATATACATCTGACCTTTAACCCTTCACTGCATGGTGTGCCTGATCTGGCACAAGCCAAAAAAAACCCTCATATATTCCTCTGATATTTAAATACAGTTAAACTGAGCTTTGTGCCCCTTCTAGAGCATTGCTATAACAGTTTAGTATGATTTTTATGCACTAATTAGTTGCACTAGTCTAAGTATTACAGTTCTTGCTTTTGAAAAACAGAGAGTCTGCATTACAGTAAGAAGTGTGCTTAATCATTATTTTTCTTTGTTCTAAAAATGTTTAAATATATATGCTGTACTTAGTGGCAAAAATTTGTTTGTTCCACTTATGGCACAAAACACATTTGCTTTGTGCCATACGTGGAACAAACAGTTAAAACATCATTTTTGGTGCAAATTTTTAAAATAAATTTTTTTTTCCTCATTTTTCCTAAACTCAAGGCTATTTAAAGGTCACATATGATTTTTTTCATGAAAATATAAAAAATCGTGCAGTGAAGGGTTAATTGGGGTGGAATGTTTTCTGTTGAGCAATGACAAATTGCTATATATGTTTTCTTTTTGGACCTGAAACGTCGTGTAGTCCCTCTATCCGATTGGCACTCCACCAACGTTTCGTGTCCTGGTGCTCCACACCGACGCCGGACCTACTCATCGGCCCTTGCAGGGGGCCCTTGCAGCGTATAGTGGCGCAGTCAGCAGCAGTCCCGCTGCACCAATATCCAGGATATGTTGGCGAAGGAGCACACACACACCCTTATCAAAATTCGTCATTGCAGAAAACATAATTTGAAATCGAGATGTCCATTCCATTTTTTTTTTCATTTTACTTTCATTAATTTTAAATCAGGCGTTTAGTGTCAAACCTTAGAAATTGTAAACAGCTAGCTTTCTGTAATTATATGTTTCAATTATCGCAAGTATTTGTGTCATTATATGATGTAAATGTTTTATGCTTCGTATTACTATTCGTTGTAATCGTCTTATGTTTTTGTTAAAATTAGATATTAGATATTGTAATTGCTATAATTGTTCAATGAAAAGCCGCGAGGGTGCCGTATCAGGTTAAGTCACAAAAAAGACAGATACCGTGGCCCCTGGAGGAGTGAAGTGAAGTGAAGTATCAAAACTTGCTCAATGTATTTTTTTAAAAAGAGAGGAGGGAAAAAGAGAGGGAAAAAAACACCCTCTCTGCCCTCTTGATTTTTTCCCCCATTCTTTTTTTTTTTTTTTTGAAAAACACTCAGTGCAACTTCATTTTAGTTTTCTTTTCTTTTTTTTTTCCAATAAATGGAAAATTACTACTCTTAAAAACATGGAGTAGTCACCTGGCTGCAACATTCTTAATTTACGAAAACTTTTATTTATCAGAGGCAAATTTAAGTGTTCAGTTTTTATTTATTTATTAACTTATTTTTAAATCAGCAGTTGTTAAATTAGTAACATATAAAACGGTTTTGATTGAGCTGGTTTTAATGTAAACCAGTCTCATTTTGTTCTTATCTTCTTATTTTTCATTTAAATTCAAATTAAACTCACGTTGTATTGCAATGTTATACCATGTAGGGGAATATAGAGCAAAGTAAAATAGCTGGGCAAAGTGAAATTCTAAAATATTTACTTTGTTTTAAGTAGCACCTATCTGTAAAGATTTTAATTATTTAGTAGTCCATTCCAGTCAAAGAAAAGTTATCTCTGAAGTTTAAAGCATTTTTTAAAATTAATATTCATACTGCAATATTTTGCTGCTAAATAAATTCATTTTTGTTGTTATAAAATGATGAAGTTGTTGCCATTAACGCTTTAAATATTAATAGTCGGTACAGTGTTTATATGTTTAACCCATTTACGCCCAAGTTTTTTTTAACAATTTTTTAAAATTTTTATCTGCTTAAAACTCTTACTTTGAGTGGTTTACATACATTTTAGGCTTAAAATAGATCGCCGTTGCCATATTCATTAAGTCATTTAACGTCCTGTTTATGGGATATTTTGCAGATATGTGAGCAACATACGACCTTATTTGACTTTACTTTTGCAAAGTAACATTACAGAAGGCATCTGTGATCAATTTTAAGCAAATTGTGTTAAAATAGTTTAGTTTTATGAAAAATAAGTTCGCAAAAAACACTTACTTTCTGTGGCTACCCAGGCTGGATCGTTGCTTGACTGATTTGTCTGAAAATAACTGTCAATAAATAAACTCTGATGTCCAACTAGTGGTTCTATCTGGTTTTCTCAAGAATAAGGGCTATTTAACTTGTGAAAAACAGCTTTAATAAAATGATATACCCATTGCAGGTTTTTGTATGCAGTAACTAACAAGAGTCCCGTTTTTAGACTACTGGGCATAAATGAGTTAAAAGGGAAGACCTGGTATAGTTGATGCTTTTTACATTTTGAGTCTAATTTTTGTTTACGTACTAAAATACAATTTTATGAAAATCCATAGCTATTTTCCTATCAAATAACGATTTCAAAACCTTTATTGGCATAATGTTTGCTCATTAAAAAAGAACTTTATTTTCGAAATGTATTGACTCCATCCAACGAGGGTCCTGTGCAGTCAAATATTTGAGTTCATTAAGTAATTTATTGTGATAGTGTTGTTAGTGTTACATGTACGATTTTACAGTGACCATATGGTAAAAGCATGGGTTGAGCTGTTTTTTTAAGTTTAATGGGTTTTGGGCAGCGGTTTTACACCTGATTGAGAATCCCTCCTTCAAAATCGCTTTATAATGGTACCGTAAAGTCGGGTTACTTGGACCCTAAGGGGTTACTTGAGCCCATTACAGTAAAGTGATAAAATCTAGGTTTTGTACTTATTAGTTGAAGACTTGCACGTAGTTCCTCGTTTCTCCTCTAGGTAGAAGTACTCTGCAGTCTCTAATGCTAGTACCAAACCCAGATTTTATCATTTTACTGTGGGCTCAAGTAACCTCCTTGTGGGTCCAAGTAACCCGACTTTACGGTATAGTAAAAAGAAGGAAGAATAAAATTATGAAAAAAAAAATTCTGAATATTTAAGGATTGATCCGGTTTTGATACTAAACACCTCAAATATTGCTCATGCACTTACTAAATTAACCCATTAATGCCTAGCGTCCCATTTAAAGGGACGGTCCAAAAAAGGGTCTGAATTCCCCCCAAAATGAACATTTCAACCCAACAATAGTGTTCAACTAGTACCTTGGTATTGTTTCAATTCGTTATTAACAGATTGCAGCACATAACCGTTGTAAAGTGTGTTCTGTAGCAGTTTTAATATGATCTTTATTAAAAATTACATCGTTTACAATCAAAAGAAAAAAAGCTAAGTTTTCAAAGCTATTCCCGGCTTCCCAGTTTATGTTAATTGCTGATTTTATTTCTTCTTATAAAATGTCTTTTTAAATACTATATCGCAGGCAGAAAAAAATTTTAGAAAAAAAGTATGTACCCTCTGGGGTCTATCGTAACTTTTAAGGGACGATTTTTCTTTCCTTAATAAAAAAATTATTTTTACATGATATTTTTTTAATTATTTTTCCTGTCCATTAAACACTGTTTGTAACCAGTATACAAAATATCGCTGAAAAAAAATGTCAGGCATTAATGGGTTAAATTGAGGTTTCACATTATTAGAATTTGCTTCGTAGGAATGCTTTGAAAAGCTAGATCACTATATTTTGATGCTTAATTTTTTAATATATTATTTTATTTATCAATTATTTCTATTGACATTCATCTCTAAGTCATTTCTGAATGAAAACTTTCTTCGCTATTTTTTTTTTTTTTTTTTGAGCTTTCATGCCATGACTTGCTTCTGCATTTAATGATTGCAATTTCAGCGGACAAAGTATTTAAAGATGCTTCAGTCTGGGATTGTTTTGTTCTCTGTTTTCTGCCTAATTGCAGTTTCTGCATCAGAAGACGATGTGCGTTGTAAGTATGTTCCTAAAAGATATTTCTCACACAAAGCGATGATTTAAAATTACAAATGTTGGTTTTTCAATTTGAAACAACCAAAAAAGTATTACGACACTTGTAGACAATCTCAATGCCGAAACGTTGTGAAAAATTGCAATGAATATATGGTTTTAAACTATATCCGTTTTCTTGCTCTTAATTACTTCAACTAAAAGGGAAAAAACTGAAAACAAAATTATAATTTTATTTAAAAATTGTTTGCTAAAAATGTCTTCTGCTGTGAATTTGTGCGATAATTAGTTTTTATTTCATAAAGGAGCCAATATTTAGAAAAGTGCCAATTTGAAGTTGGAGTTTTCTGAAAAAAAAAATTTTTTGCAGAAAAAAACTAATATTGGATTTTAAGTCTAAATTGGGTCTAAATGCAAGAAAATAAAAGGGGGGAGGTCAAGGAAGCTATTTACCCCCTCCTTAGATTACTCACTTTTAAGCCGTTACAGATCTGATGAATGTTACAGATCTGATGTTAATATGAGTTACATATTTGAGTTTATGCTTTCAGTTTTCGTTAACATCTCTAAATATGATATCATTTCTTTGAATTTTTAACATAGAATCAAGATCATTATATTAAAATATATATATTAGGCTAAAAAATCAAATTTCATTATAAAAAAGCATTTCTTGGAAATAAAAATGAGCGATAAGGTTTTTAGATAAAATAAATTATGAGGTTACCAAATCCAAGCTAATAAAACATTTGTTTTGTTTTGAAACAACACACAACTTCAACTTTTTCAACACACAACTCTGCTGCTTGCTTTTCTTTAATTAGTTGCAGGAAATTTAATTTCTTGATCAGAAATTCAAATTTAGCATGCTAGTTATTATCTAGTTATTTAGCGAAGTTATGAGAAATTGAAGCACCAAAAAATAAATAAATAAATAAATAAATAAAATAATAATAATTAATTAACTTAATTTCTGCAGTGTCAATTTTTCTTATTTTACTAACTTCTATTGTTAGGTCATACAAACCACAAATGAAGCAATTGTACTAAAACTCATTGCTTTTCATTTTTTAAGAACAAAAATATTCAATATATATGGCTAAAACCTATGATTTTTGCTTTTTATAATTCTGAAACGTGTGAGTTAGTTCTGTAACACATTCGCTGTTTTTCAATGTTACCGCTCTGACTGTTACCGATCTGACAAACTGACAAAGTTTTTTTTTTTATTTCCGAGTCGATCGCACTAAACCAAAATCAAACACGTGGTTTTTTCACTTGTAATAAAGGACTATACTTATATATAAAATAATTTTTAAAATAATAAAAACTGCGCATTTTAGAGCGTGTTACCGATCTGATGACTCAAATGACACACATTTTATAAAATCACTTTAAAAAATCTTACCTACAATTTTAGATGCAGAAATGCAAATTTTTAATTACGATTCGATAAAACATCCCACCAGGTACTCAGTATCACGTGGTATAGGTGCAGGAAATGATTTTGGGGGCCTAAACATAGATCGGAAGTTATTGTTACCACTCTGACGGCGGAACTTGGGACACGCTTATTTCGCATTCCCTAGAAAATCAGAAATCGATTAAAACAAAAATGAAGTAAAATATTAACAAAGGGGTCAAAATAGAATCGTTTTTTGTGCAAGTGCATTTTTTTGCGAAGTTAGAAAGTGTGCATGACCTGTTTGCATGCTAAGCTTTGCTACTTGGGACACGTTACCGATCTGATTTTTGATGTATAAAAACAATATTTTCTGAAGAAGAAAATTTTTTTTTCTGATGTTATTACATGAAATGAAAGCAGAACCTTATCTTCTTTCTGGGGAAAATTATTTTTTTAACTAGTTATTGAAATACTAGGGAAAATTCGCTTGGGACTCAAATTGGCACTTTTCTAAATATTAGCTCAAAGCTGAATTGCGGAGAGAATTCTTTTCAACATGTTGGAGAATAAATCCCATTAAAGAAAGAATTCGAGAAAAGAAATCGCTACTTATTACGTTCTAATTCAAGAAAAAGTTACCAATACCAACTGTCAGTTGAGCCTTAAGCAAATAAATAAATAAATAAATTATAAAAAGACAATGAAACATTAAATTTAAATCACTTATGTGAAGGCATAATGACTACAAATTTCATACATATTTTGTAATTTGCAAAAACATAGTTTACGTTTAGATTTGAAAAAAATAATACAAAATTAGAGCCTAATATATATAAATTAAACAGAGAAAAAATGTGTTTGCTCACTGCTTATATTCCTTATAAAAATCCACAGCTTCTGTCGGATCTCGACCATATTAGTCACTGAAGCACTTGGCAAACCGGGAAGGGTCATAGGAGGATTTTTGATCTCCAAAGAAGTACCGAACAGTTCGAATTTGAGTTTTAGGACCCCAAAAATAGCATGAAATGTTTTTTTTTTCTATCTGAAACACTTATTGGGTCGTCTCAATTTTCGGAAAGCCTGGATAAAATACCTTTTTAGAAGATTTTCTTCCCACGGTTTGAAATTTACAAGTTGCTAAATTAACCAGTAAAAAAGGATACAAGCATTTTTAAGTAAGTATATAGCAAATTTAAAATGGATATTTAAAATCGTCTGCATGAGTTAATTAGCTTGAAATAAATTATTGACAAGAAATAACTGAATAAATATCTGTTGACGTATTTTACTTGAGTGGGAACAAATGAAATTCTTGCTTATGATTTTAGGCTTTTCCTGTTACGGGGTATCAAAAGTTTCTCCCTTTTGATAATTTTTTCACAATTCATTAATCTTTTGTACTGCTGTGTCGGCAAATTTTATTAAGGATAAATAATTTCTAAAATTTTGAAGGCTTTATCCAAAACAATCATATAAAAGAAGTTTTAATTTTTGAAAAACCGACCAAAAAATGTGTAGCAGGAAAATTTTAACTAATATTGAAAAATACATAAAGAAACTCAATGACGAGACGAAAACAAGGATAACGAGATAAACACTAGATAAAATACAAAAATCCTATCGCAAGAAGGAAGGGGAATAGTTTGGAATGTGTCCCCTAACAATTTCTTCAATGAAGGTGAGAAACGAGCAAAGAATTTGAAACGAATGCGATTGAAATTTGGAAATTCAGAGAGGATACGCAAATGTTTGTCTAAATGTTAATGTCAGTTTATAAAATTTCATTTAAAGGTTTAGCAATACGTGATGTTCGTGAATAGTTTCGGGAGAATTAACTCGATTAACGCAACAACCAAGTTTATTTTTCTTCGTTACTAATTAATAATTTTACAATGGCTGCAAAAAGACATTTTGCTTTTTCTTAATGAGGATAACTTTATATAACGTCCATGCATTGCTAAAAGGCTTTACCTTTTCGGAAAGGAATAAGCACGAATACACAATCACAGCTTAATCTTCATATATATAAAACACAAAATCCAAAATATGTGTGCCCGGGGTAAACTCAGAAACTACCCGTCCGATTTCGTTAGAATTTTTACAGCAGTTGCAAGTTAGCTCAGCGAAGGTTGTTAGACCAGGTTGGAAAAAATTCGATGAATAGTTCTTTTTTTTAATTCGAAATCTAAATTTTTGACCAAAAATGGCTCTACCTAGAGAAATAACACAGGCCAACAAAAAAAAAACCTTTTTGAAAACTTTTTTAATTTTAATAGCTGATCTTGATAGATTTTTATGTGCTGAATCCAAATCTGCTTGTAGTTTTTATGTATCACCCTTAGTTTCCAAGCAAAATGTATTTTATTATATAGTCTAATACCCATTTACAGTATATAGGGAAATCAATGAAACACTGTAGAATCGTAAAAATGGTTTGTATTTACAGTAAAATACTTGGAATAGTAATTTTATGTGATGATACAAGGTTCACTTGTCAACTGGAATTGCTTTATATTTTCTTTCCCTTTTTTCCTTGAAGCTTCTTGTGTAGCTTTTCCTGCGATGAATAGCTTGCTGAACTTCCCGGTGAAGTGACCAACAGTAATCCCCCATCATGTTGTAGCATGTGTTTCAGCAGTGCTGCCAACATCATCTTTGTTCATTAGACCTATTTTTTCATGTTATCTTAACTATGAAAAAGCTGTTAAATTCTAAAAATGTTTCTTTATTTCATGAATGTAACTATAAAATGTGAATAAATGGTGGGTGATACAACTTTTTAAGCATCATATTTGGATTCAGGAACCTAAACAACATAAGAATAAGGTATTTTCATTAAAAAAGTTTTTTCATCGTTGGCCTGTGTAATTATCGTCTTGATGTTGGTCTCATTGGAAAGACTACAAAAAATCCTAAAACGGAGCATTTTCTACCCACGGTACCGTGAAGGGGATGGTGAAAAATCCCGTGGAAATGACTTATATCCGCTTAAAGTTTGTAAAAATCAAATTTTAATTGCCGTTGCCATTTTGTTCAAACGTGGAAAGATTGACTTCGACATTTCAATATGAAGTGAACTTAGCCAAGGCTTAACTCGATCTTTGCAGCTTTCGGGATTACGCTTAAATGTTTTGAAAGGGAAAACGTTACTCTTTCTCCAAATATTTTTTCTTATTATTTACTGCACGAGCGCAGGCCGTGCTGGCAC
Source organism: Uloborus plumipes (assembly GCA_038373865.1). Taxonomy (NCBI): domain Eukaryota; kingdom Metazoa; phylum Arthropoda; class Arachnida; order Araneae; family Uloboridae; genus Uloborus; species Uloborus plumipes. The sequence goes on from JAXGGA010007910.1 coordinate 14,957, forward strand.
TGCTAGTATTTTATAATTTTTATCATGTTTATAAAATTTGAAGATGTTATTAACATTAATTTTTTAAAATTGACAAGAATTTTTTTCCAGCTGTCGAACCCGAAGAACTGGAAAAATTGTTAGAAGAAGGAAATTATGAAGAATTCAGTAAATGTAAGTTCAACATTTATAACTGCATAGATTACATCATAGTTCATAAACAATCTTAACAAATGTTATAATTGATACATTTATTTTTCTAGTGATGCGTATTGATAATGTAAAACTGGTGATTCCTAAAGATGGTAAGTTTTTCATGTTTTTTTAAATCAATTTATGCACTTCAATTTTTATTTTTTACTTTTTTGAGAAAAAATTAAGCACTAATACCGCAGAGAGGAGTTTTGAATAAATAAATGTTTTACAATGACACCTTTATGTTTCGAATTTCACAATCAAAGTGGGATATCGTTTAACATATTAGTTACAAGGCCAATAATTCTAAAAGCAGAAGAGTTCGATTATTCGTCCTACGATCAACCGAACTGTGCTATTATCCGACGTATTACCTCAATCATGTTTTAAAAACTGATTATGCAAAGTCGAAAATACTCTCCAAAGAAGAATAAGGACGCGGGCGAAGAGGTTCAGGTTAAAATAACAGAATTCTAATATTCTATTCTTACCTATATGGATAAAGTGTTAGAGAAAATTTTACCCGAATTGTTTTTAAATCCATAACAAAGTTGATTAAAACAGATTTTTACACTAAAAATATTTGCTTCGACCATTTTTATATTATTAGAAATCTTTTTAAGCTGTTTTTATAAACATTTGAACTTTCAATTAGTCGAAGTCGTTTTCCACTAGTCACGTGGGCGAAATCTTACCAATCACTTATCAACTAAAGCAAGTGACGTTGAAAACGATTGCGACGTTATACCGATGCGTGCGTAAGAGAATCGGGCTGATTGTTTTATTTCACATTTTGTTTTTGTTTTCGTTTAGTTTTTGCATATTTTCTCTTTTTGTTAAAAAAAAAGTTTATTACATGTTTGTAAATTTTTATACGATTTCTCTCCAGTACTTCATATCTTGTGATATTTATAACCTGGCCGTTAACATGAAGTTAAGTTCTATTGCTACGCTGAGCTTCTTTTAAAACTTTTTAGTGCTTAATGCTAAAGAGTAATAGTTAAAATTTTACTAACTGAATTAAAGAAAGAAAAGTTTTCTCTTTTAGAATATAATGCGCTTAAATACATTTTTTTTAAGCAACATCAATGAATTCATTTTATTTTCCTTTTTATAGACAACACTGATCCTATGTACCACGAAGGTAAGTAGAATTTTTATTATGAAAAAAGTATACGCATTTCATATAATACCATGTAATAATATTTTTTAAAAAAATGTAAACTACGAATGTTTGTTCATGTGTATCAATACAAGCTAAAGCTGGTTTATTATATTCAAGTGATTAAAAAGTTGCTTTTGTCTAAATATATCTATCTATAATCAGAACCGTCATTTCGAATTTTTCCGAATTTTACTACAATTTAGAAATTAAACGTGAAAACAGATCACAGACAAAACATTACTACTACTTTTTTAGTCACTCTTGCGGCCATCACAGTCTTTCTTAACTAGTTAATTTCATAAATAAAACTGAATTTCAGAAAAATAAAATAATTTAAACGTATAGGATTAGCAAATAAGGATAGAATGAATACAACAACTAAAACTGAATTAGTCAACCTCAAACCAAAAATAAGTAAGATCAATCGACAAATTAGGCCATATAGAGAAGTAAGCCCACTCCCCGCTTTTCTACGACAAAAATTCGCTATATCGTGGTTCAGAAAGCCAATCTGATTGTAAAGCGTTATAAGGAAGCAGTCTTATCAGGCAAAAATTGTAGCAACAGTTATTACAAAAGAGTCTCGTCAAAATTGCCTGATTTATTTTACAGTCAATTTTGTTTCTTCATAGTTCACTGACGTTTACTGGTATAAAAAAGTTATCAATTGTTTTAGAAGGCCTAAGTTACATGCAGTTGACGAATTCAAAAAGAAAATTGTGCACCGGGATTTTTTCCTGTGATTTCATGACCTTAGAAAAGTAGATTGTAGTCCAATAAGGTTATTATTGGCCTTATTAAGGCTCCGATGTCCTTACTAAGGCACCGAAGAATCGGGTAGGTAGAAAATATGATCTCTTATCTTTGATTGTTGGCCTCCTAAGTTCATAATTGTTAAGCGTGCAGGAAAAGTGATTTTTATCAAACGTAAACAAGAAAAAAATATTTTTAAGAGGCTCATTAAGATTTTATAGTTAGCAAACAAAACTAAGTTGTTTTCTGGAGAGAAAGAGGATTTCAGGTACGGGTGGGGGTGGGTAGGGGTGGAGTGCATGTAAATTCCAATCTCATGCACGTAGAAAAAGTGAGAAAGACGAAATTAGAAAGCTTTGTTAGAATATGAAGTTTAGCACATTTTGTTGTACTGTTTATTTTAATTTGAGTCGCATTTGAGCCCATCAGTTTTATTTTTCCGTGTTATTAGAGCATTAAATAAGAAAAGAATATTGATGATTTCTATTTTCAGGTGTACCACTGGGTGATATTTTAATCCCTAAAGGAGAAGAGGAACTAGAAGAAGGAGAGGAAGAAAAGGCATCAGTACGTACAGTACACACCAGAAAGCAAAGCCCTTTCATTTTCAATGAACTAAACTAGTTTTATGTACATGCAATTGGAACATGCCATGAAAATGACAACTTATTGACAATTCTGTCAATGAATATTTGAAAATGATAATAGTTTTGCAAACTAATTTTATTTGAAAGAATTTTATAAATTATTTTCATCATTATACTTTATTCAGTAACTAAATAAAATACTTATTTTCGATTTCAATTAAATTGTGGTTACTCGTAATGCATTTAAAAAAGTCTTCCCATTCCTTCCCAATTACTCAGTCTCAAAATTCTTCATAATGCAAGAAAATACATGAACTTTTTCATTACCGAACAATGTACTTCAACGATAGGCAACCCGTCGATCGCGATCGACCGTTCGATCTCGAGTGCATGTTCAGTCGATCGCGACTATACTTAGGAATTTACTTTATGTCTGAGTAGAATTGAAACGCATTAAAATCTGAAGCAAAATTAGGCCCAGCGTCGAAATCAAACGTTATTTGAAAATTGTGAACTTTTTATAGTCACTGTAAATTTTAACAGTCACTACTTTATTAATTTTTAAGCAAATAATGTACCATGTATTTGGAAAAGTTTGTGAGTTAACATAACATTATTTTAGTAGTTTAACCCATTAATGTCTAGCGTCCCTTTTTAGGGACGGTCCAAAACAGGGTCTGAATTTCCCCCAAAATGAACATTTCAACCAAATAATAGTGTTCAATTAGTACCTTGGTATTGTTTCAATTCGTTATTTACAGAATGCAGCGCATAACCATTGTAAAGTGTGTTCTGTAGCAGTTTTAATATGACCTTTATCAAAAATTACATCGTTCACAATCTTAAGAAAAAAAGCTAAGTTTTCAAAGTTATCCCCAGCTTCCCGGTTTATGTCAATTGCTGATTTTATTTCTTCTTGTAAAATGTCTTTTTAAATATTATATCGTTGGCAGAAAATATTTTTAGTAAAAAAAGTATGTACCCTCTGGGGTCTATCGTAACTTTTAGAAGACGATTTTTCTTTCTTTAATAAAAAAAATATTTTTTACATAATTTTTTTTAAATTATTTTTCCTGTCCATTAAACATTGTTTGAAACCAGTATACAAAATATTTTTGGAAAAAAAATGTCAGGCATTAATGGGTTAAATTAACTGCATAATAACTAATAAGTATCTGTCTTTTTGGAAAGAGTTAATCTACAATTTGAAGTCAGCATATTGTCAATTAACCGTGTAGGAAATAGATCCGTAATGCATCGTGCCCGCCCCTCCCTGCCACACACACAAAGTCGATCTCTTGTTCCCACTGAACTTAGAAAGTAGATCTTTAGGGCCGAATTCAAGTGAAACACCATTACAATCACTTCGAGGCGATCGCAACTGCAATCGCTACTGGAAGTAGAATTACTATAGAATAGCATCTCGTAGCGATTGTAACGTTTCACTTAAATCCAAATTTGAGAATTTGCGATTGCATTGGTGAGTTGCGATCGTCCGTGTTTCACTTGAAACCCGGCCTTAGTCACTTTAGGTAGCCGACAGCTGATGTACTCTCCGCGTGAAATTAAAGAATTTTTCATACCTTCAACGCTGTGAAATTTATTTCAGGAACGAGCCGTTTTAAACTTCGGGAAGTACGGTGGCAACAAGTGGCCTAATGGTGTCGTTCCCTATGCCATAGCTAACAACCAATACAGTGAGTATTTTATATCAACCAGATATTTGCTTTCGCAGAAGTGCAGAACTGCTTTATTACTAATCACTGTGCTAACATTTTATTCAAGTATATAAAAATCTCAAGCAAATGTATTTTCAAAAAAAAAGAAAGAAAGAAAAGAAAAAAAATATAATAATAATAAAAAAAATGTGACGACTATTTCTCATGCAATACTCAAATAAAATTTTTAGCATACTGTTTACATTGCTCTAAAATCAAAATATCACCACACGTAGGTTTCGCTTCCATCTACTCTGGCTCATCCTAGTAAAAGTGCTGAAATAATAATACACTGCTCGACATTGAAAAAGCAACACCAAGAAGGAGTGGTCAGAAATTGATGAAATTTGGTAAGAAGACAGAGACAGCATGGAACAATAAGTGATATTTATTTCAAAATAAATAAGTCAGGAAAGCATCTGTACACCTCGTAGAGCATGTTGGCTGATTCGAGCACTGTGAGGAAAGGCGTTATCCTGTTGAAAAATTGCATTTGGCAGACCCTGAAGGTAGGGGATTGCCACCTGCCGCAGTACATTATCTACATATTGTTGGGCCGTCATAGTGCCCCGAATACAAACTAGAGGTGATACGGAATTGTATGCAATAGCGCCCCAAACCATTATGCCACGTTGTCGCGCTGTGGGGCGTTCCACAGTTACTGCCGGATTCGATCTTTCTCCACGTCGACGCCACACACGTATGCGATGACTATCGCTGGACAAACAGAAGCGGGATTCATCTGAGAACACTACGGTTTGCCATTCTGCCATCCACGTCGCTCTGGTCCGGCACCATTCCAAACGTTGGAGTCTGTGCTGTGAGGTCAATGGCAGTCTTCTTAGCGGGCGCCGTGATTGCAGGCCACGTGCAACCAGTCGACGGGAAATGGTTCTGGTCGACACAGGAACATCCAGGGTACCTTGCACGTGCTGCAGAATCGACGTACAAGTGACTTGCGGGTCCGCCACAGCTTGTCGGTGAATCCGTCGATCCAAGCGGTCTGACGTCACTCTGGCTGCACCTGCACCCCTCAATGTGGCTACATTTCCTCTTTCCAACCATCTCCGACACAGCCGATGCATAGTGCTTGCATCCATGTGGGTATCAGCTGCAATTTGACGTATGGACCAACCTCCCCTTCTCAGTCCGATCACCATACCCCTTGTAAAGTCGTCTATATGCTGGAAGTGTCTTCGTTGAGGACGGCGTGGCATTTCCTCCTATCACACGTATCCTTCGAGACAAAAACCAAATTTCTCCGATAATTAGTCTGGCAGAAAAACCAACATGAACATAGCCCACTTTTCAACTTCATTCTCTTATATCTTACTTCACGTGCGTCGGAGAGCTGCGCATTTCCTATCATTTGCATAACTCAGTAATGTGCCTCTACGGTAAAATTTGCATGAATTTCTGACCACTCCTTCTTGGTGTTGCATTTTCAATGTCGAGCAGTGTATAATAATAATAAAAACACACTCAAATGGAAATAAATGCATAGTTAACAGTTATGAAGTGCTCTATCCAATCGTGGCCAAAATTATAAGGACACAAGAAAACTCGCCAATACGGTTGACCAGAAAATTATGTAAAATTTTGGCTGGAAACCAATGATAGGTAAAACAATTTTTTAACTCCATTTTTAAGGAAATATATTAAAATTTCGTATTTATAGAATACATTTTGAATTTGTGGTCTTTCATTCTCGACTACAAATCACTAAATTTGGTGACTTTTCTTTAAAATTTGGCAGACTTTAAGAATTCAGATCTCAGACAGAGGGAGACGAGGGCAAATAATTCATGTGTCCAAAAACATATTATTCTTTCTCTTTCGATTACTACTTGTTTGGATTTTTTTCATTGTTGCACTATCATATGGTTTCCTGGTGAGGAATACTAAAAACATTTCAAATATTTATAATGCGTAGCCTTTTCTTTATACGGAAGTAGGACATGAGTCATTTTTAAACGCATCTATACTGCGTTCATGAGAAAGATATCATGGATACAAACAAAAAAAACTGCGCCATTTGGCTACGTCAATCACGTGTTTTGATTGGACAAGAATAAAATGGTGCCAATCAGATGGCGAAAGCGAAACCTATTGGTAACCTTCTGGCAACTTGTTTGTTTATTTTCGATCGATCTTTTCTGTGAATAGAATGAGCTTTTTTTAATGCAATTTCCTTAATCACAATATTTTTAAAAGTTTCATGATTTTTCCCCCAGGCAGTGCCCAGAGGAATACCATTACCAATGCCATCAATGATTTCAATGCAAAAAATACTGGAACGAGGTTCGTACCACGCAGCAACCAAAGGGATTACGTCATGATATTCAGCGGAAACGGGTAAGATTGATATCCATTCAGAGAGTCACATGCTAGAATTTATTAACATTAAATTTATTATTATGTCATAATTATTATTACATTAAATTAATTTATATTAAACATATGTTATTTTTTAACATTTTGTAGTTTTACACGTGGAGTTCAGTTCGATCCGATCAGTAATTTAATTCTACTGCGGAAAAATACCATATTTAGGCTTTCAATTCATAACTATTATTGCTCGAGGTCAAAATTCGGCTAGCTGTATTTAGCGTCTCTCTCTTTTTCTGCAGGCATATTTCTGTACCTCAGAACCAGACTAACGTAAGTCCATTTTCGTCATTTTTCGGTAGAGGGGAAAAACGATTGTCGAATACATCGTTTTTCCCCTCTACTGAAAAATGATGAAAATGAACTTACGTTAGTCTGGTTCTGAGGTACAGATTTGTTCTCAGGGGCCATGATACTGCCCGATTGCGTTCTTCCTAGAGGGAGATACTTTTTGTTTATTTTTGTCAAAAATATAAAACTATATGAGGATGTTTTGTTCATAAAATAAAGAATTATAATATTACTGGCAGGAATAAAGATGTTTTTTACATTGCCTATAATAATATATTATCTCCTGCATTAATATTATTTTGACGGTAGCTATCGAATAACTTTCTTATCTATCTAAATTATTACGCCGTTTCAAACTGTTTTTACTTCTTTACCTTGCTTGCACAAAAGAGTTAAGGATAGTAAAAAACACGATTGTCAATTGATGCATCTTCATCTGCGCTGAAAATTCATCTTCTCAAGCCACTGTAAACTAGCGCAGGCAAAATCAACCTCCTGGAGGCGAAAGAGATGGGGGACATAAGTTCCGACATGAGCATGAAATGCCACATAAAGATTATGACAATATGAGTTTAAAAACCATGTGTTTGAGGGGATTGATCCCCTATTACCTCCTTTCTGCATACTGACCGCTTCTTCATTGTTGCTACCTGGTTTTATCTCACTGTTATTAAGAGGTTTGATTTTTCACAGTAACATTTCTTTCATTTTAGGTGCTACTCCTACTTAGGAAAAACTGGGAACCAGCAAGCCCTGTCATTGCAGAGTAATGGGTGCGTGCATCACGGGATCGTTCAGCACGAAATGATCCACGCTGTTGGATTCACCCACGAACAGAATCGTCCAGACAGGGACAATTTCGTCCGTGTCCTCTGGGAAAACATACCTCAAGGTACAGTTGCTTACTTCGTTATCTACACTAAATTTATTCCTAGGGGGAGTCAAAAGTTAAATGCAGGTCCTTCTGCTTTTTACTTGAGCAAACTCTTCATCCTGTTTAATTTAGCGATTGTTACCATGTCGTTCACAAAATCTAATAAAAATATTTTATGCTTATCGTTAAAAAAAAGCTATCACCTAAAAATGTCACTCAAGTCAAATAAACTGAAGCATCTTCAGAAATGCGTATTGTTTGCTGCATTCGGTATGTGGCAGCATAGTCAACTAAAAGACCGAGAATGTTGATTTTCACCGATGATTCGTTTACCAAATTTTGGTATTTCGTAATGACATATCTATTACCACACTAGGATTGAGGACGGGCCGTGGCAAGCCTAGAAAATGGTGGTTGGATCAAAAAGCAGGAACAGGCTTTTAGACTACTTCTTGATGGTGCTGATGATAAAGAAGAGGAGGAGGAGAAAGATAGATAATATAACTTAAAACCAAAAAGTTTTTTTAAAAGAGGTTTAACCCTTTAATTCTGCATCGATGCGCATCTATTTGGAACATGCGAAAATACGTAGTTAAGACAGTTTTGATCGGACGGTCAAAAAATAAACGCGATGTTGGCCATGTTCGAAAAATTACAGGTTACCCCGAGCGTTTGATTTCAAGACGTTTGATGACGTTAGTGGTGGTGAGAAATTTAGTTTTATGACTAAGGGCCATGCTCCACATCGACGTAAAGCAGAAAAATTAGGCAGAAGCGTAAAATGGATTCAATGGTGTTCCTATGGAAAGTACCCGGATTTTCGGTTTCTGCCTTTAGTTTCGGTCGCGTTTTACGCTAATGTGGAGCATGGCCCTTAGTGCAGTAAGTGTACATAAAATATTCGCATACATGATCGGCTCAAATCTATAAGATCGCTTCTGGTTAGCAACTGGTGGAGATAAAAAGCCCCACTCATCCAGTTGCTCTATTTGGGCGCAACCGTTGTACATATCTTTCTATAATGTTCTAAACTGTTACACATATATGTAGATTTTTAAATTTTTTATTGCACAGAATGGCATTCTCAATACCAGAAAGGCAACTCTGACGATTGGATCACAACCACAGATTATGACTACTATTCGGTAATGCACTACGGCATGAGAGCGCCTGGAACGGGTAAGAGAGCATTCCAAATCCTGAGAGGAGGAATTGACGAGAGATATGTGGGACAGAGAGGAGGGATGACGGGGTTGGATGTGCAGAAGATCAGAAACGCTTACAGATAGAAGAACGCAGAAAATGAACGCCCGAGGAACTCAAGTATTAATAACCTAAACTAAAGGTTATTAATATTTTGAAGCAATATTTTATGTGCAATTGATCCGCTATTGAATTTGATACCATTAGAAGATAATGTATTTGCTTCTCATAAAAAAAATAATAAAGTCTCTTTCAATAAAAGCTACTTTTAGACTACTGATTATTATTTTAGTTTAATCCAATTAGTGAATTAAAACCCACGGTGAGTGAACAGATGGTATTTTTAAATGGGTTTCAGGCTTTTTTTTCTTTTTTTTTTATGAATTAACAACATTAACTTCCTTTTTTACAATTTCAAAAAGTAAAGAAAACGAAACTGTTTAGAAAAAAATGATTTTAATTAAGTAAGGAGAGAAAAAAAAGATTAAAGCAAGAGAAGAGTAATTAGAAAGAATAAAATAAATGACAATGAAAATAAATAGGGAATATAAACATAAACAATACCAAAGAAAATTTTACGTATTCATCGACTAGAAAAAATTGTGTTTATCCTCTTGGCAAATATGTTCATGGATTAGGTTGCTGCACCTCTTTCATTTAAACACCAAAAAAATCCTGATGTAAAATCATAAAAGTTCTCATAGTATTTTTTTTACTTAATACCAATGAAAATGTTTTACTGTCCTGTCCAAATGCTGGTTTTTGACGAAGTTATGAAGTTCTGTATAATAAAATTTCGATTAAGTCTTCATTTACTGAACTAACTCCTTCTTTGGCCATGTGTCTGCTTCAAACCAATGACTGAAAAGAGTAATTTGCTGTTAACGAGATTCAATTTGCGTACGAATTTTTTAGAAAATGAAGAGTTAGGGCCTTGCTCCACATCGACGTAAAGCAGAAAAATTAGGCAGAAGCGTAAAATGGATTCAATGGTATTCTTATGGAAAGTACCCGGAGTTTCGGTCGCGTTTTACGCTGATGTGGAGCACGGCCCATATTCTGCAAAATAGAAAACTTTCGAAATCAAAGTAATTGAAACTGTTTACCAAAGTACATTTACTGAGATAATAAGTACATCTCTGTATTACAAAAATTTAAAGAAATTATTACAGATACCTCGCTTTCAGTAATAAACAAATTACTTTTGAATCAAAGAATTGTCTCTATGTAATGTACTATAAGCCATTCAGGTTCAGGATATTTTTCCCGTAGACCGGAGTAACGACTTAGCTTTCAATGTTTCGTCAGGCAAGTCTTTCTTACCCAAGTTATTAACCCTTAACTTCGCAATTTTTAAAATTTCTGGAGTGAAAAAATTGTATCAACTAGTTCTCAAGTAGAGGTTTCTCAGTTGTATAAAGAGGAAAAATATTAAAAAAAAAAAAAAAAAGCAGTTTTTCAGTCATTTTTTTGTTTGCGGCAACATATAAGTAAAATCAAATTTCTTAAAAACTTTTTCCATTAGAAAATTAAAATTACTTTTCAATGAACGTAAAATGTTTAAATTTCTTACCTGGTAATTTATTTCGTCAATAGACAAGAGGAAGTATAAAATATAATGTATTCTTTTTATAGCAAAGACTTGAGGCATCAGAGATTTTTTACAGTTATTGTGATTTCTGGGGAAAATGTGTTGTCGACGAAAATAGTGCGTACTTCGTTGCAGTAATCTTTTCTTTTCTCAGATAAGTAATTTGTAAGTAATTTTAAAAAATGAGTCTTTTAAATTAAAATAAATCATGTTTCAGAAATGCAATAGTGGGAAGTTAAGGGTTGATACTAGCTAGATCTTAATAACCATATTGTCACACACAGACGCACAAGAGGGCTAAACAGCAACTTGTTACTATGCAATAGATTCTTCTAGCAATATGCACCTGTAGGATGTTACCTTGTCAAATTTTGATTCCGAAATCTTTGCTTTTTCACTAGCATTGAAAAATATCATGAAAAAATTAACTGTTTCACTTAGATGACTCTAAACCACTTATTCAGATTACTTCTGTAAAGCATTATTTGAATACTCACACCGCATTGAAATTCCAGCAGGGTTTGAACTTCATAAGAATATAAAACAGAATCAAAGTTTTACAATAAATTCTTTCCTTTTTAGAAATCAGCGACAACGAAAAGCCAGATTCGTTGGTTACGAGAGGAACTTTTCAACAACAATACAAGAAACCTATTACTCCAAACTCATTTAAAAGATATGTTTATAATAATATTATAGATACTTTCAAGTCATATCAAGTTGTAGAGTCAATGGGTAAATCGTGGGCCAAAATCCAAAACTGTTGGAAATCTTGCTGCCATACAGTAGATTCTTCTCGCAATATGCACCTGTAGGATGTTACCTTATCAAATTTTTACGCCGAGATCTTTGCTATTTCACTTTCTTGTTGATCTTTGCTATTTTGGAAATTATCATGAAATTGGAAAATATGTAAGGAAAAATTCAGAAAAAATACTGACCGTGACTGCAGTGGTGGATTTTTGATTTTTCCGAGTCGAGGTTTATCTTGAAAATGCTGCTCTTAACCATCTTCCATCAAGTTTTTATGACGAATTTCACCGAAAAACATTCAGAAATAGGGTACAAAAACTGCCCACTTGGGCAAGTGCCTCTTCTTGCTGTTCCTTGACCCGGCACTGCGTGACTGCTTGGCAGAGCAGCTTAATAAAATAGGTGTACTACCCTCAAACATTTGTCAAATCAGCAAAGTGGATTCTAGAAATGCAGAACAACCTTTTTAAATGCCTAGGCTCATATATTAGGTGAAGTACTTTAATTATATTGGCCTGTCAGAACTCTAAGGAACACATACTGGTTGACCTCAACCCCCTTTTTTTTCTATCAGTTTGTGTGTTATGTTTAAATCTTCTTTCTTTCTTGCATTTACGTTCTTTGTTTCTTTGCAAGTATGCACATCACAAAAACATGATTTCACGCGTTGTCTCAAGAAAGGTCGTTTAACGAACTGTAGATAATGCACATATGAGCTGCACTAAAAAGTACGCAAAACTCTAGAATGTTTTCGCACTACAATTGCAAGAAAAAACAAAACACACTCAATCAAAAGGAATTTGAACGATAAAAAAAACAAACTATTTTTAACCGTTGCCACTTACTACTATTTAGAGAAATTATGCGTACGAAAACTGAAATGAAAACACGGAAGAATAATTTTACACGTGTTTTACGGTCATTTAATTCACTTAAAAATAATATACTAGTACGAAATGGAATAGCGCCATTTTTCTTTTCTTTGACATATTTTTGTGCTGCAGTGGTTCGTTAGCAGTTTTTAACTTATTCTGTCATTTGGGTCAAAAAAGAAAAAGAATCTCACAAATTTAAGCAATGTTTTTCGCAATGACGAATTGAGATAGGTGTGTGTGTCTTTGCGAACGGTCGTGTATGTGTGCTCCTTCACCAACATGTCCTGCATGCAGGGCTCGTACAGAATTCAGCTAAAAAACTCCAAGGAGTCCAGAAGAAATTCCAAGGAGTCCAGAAGAACTTCCAAGGAGTCCAGAAGAAATTCCAAGGAGTCCAGAAGAAATTCCAAGGAGTCCAGAAGAAATTCCATGGAGTCCAGAAGAAATTCCAAGGAATCCAGAAGAAATTCCAAGGAGTCCAGAAGAAATTCCAAGGAGTCCAAAACATTTTAAGGATTTTAAGGATTACCAAAGAATTTTAAAGGTTTAAATGCGAAACGGATGTCTATGTTCTAGAAGTATATTGCTGCAATATTCATTGCAGCCATCCAACAGTTTAATTTACTTTTTGTAATAACCAATGATTTGATGAATTACGGTCAGGTGGGGGAAAGTGGGTCTATGGGGGAAAGTGGGGCTATTTTAAAAAACAACCATTTTCTCTTTAAAAATTGAATTTTTTTGTTAATTCTTTTTTAAAGCCATAAATTGAGATTATAGCCAATATTTTTATGTTAGTTTTAGAACACTCTAGGCAAGTTAAATATTTACAAAGCGCTTCTTTATTCTCATTGTATGAGATATGTAAGAATTAGCTATTTAAGAACATTCCCCTAGAATAATTATTCATTGTCAAATGTTATTAATTTTAGTATAGACTTTCAGTAGAAGATCTAAGGATCAGCTCTACATAAATACATAAAAACAAAATTTATAGTACTTTGTTATGAGGTGTTTTCTGAGGTGGGGTAAAGTGGGTCTATGGCTAAACTTTCCTAAGGGCTTACGATGACGTTACATATTTAGTAAATTGGTGCTATTTTTATGATTCTATGTGCTTATTTTTTATTATTTCACTAAAATGGGCTTTTATTCTGTTAATTTCCATGTAAAACTTTACTTTCTTGCTGTTTTCCCTGTTTTGCTATCAGTTTAACATGAGTGTCAATGGGCTTGGGGAGAAATTAAAAAGATACCGCCAAGTTGGCACCACTTTTGGCGGCTTATTTTTGTCGCCAAATTTGGCGAAAAATCACCAAGTGTCGCCAAGCTTGGCGACATTTGGCGCGTTTTCGAAAACAATAGAATGTTAAAGATTGTTCTAGAATGTTTCAGTATTGTGAATAGTAGAAAAAGAATATTACTGATAACATTGTACATGATTCGTTAAAAAAAATAAAAAAAAAAAATATTTTTAGTGCATTTGAACCTTTAAATGAAATTAAGGTATTTTAATTTCATTGTATACTTATGTCAAAATCAATATTTATACATTATTTTTAAATGTACACAAATTTCTGAACTAAAACCCAGTTTCCCCTACTATGGGGGAAATTGGGGCTATCAACACATAGTACTTTAAATGCTTCACTGAGAAAAAGGGAATCTAACAAAATAAAACGGTTCTGCTTCATACTTAATCTATATGAACCCAATGCATATAAAATGCATCAAAAGTTTCCGTAAAATGATTTTAGTCGTGTGATTTTGGGACCATTTCTAAAAAAGCTCGATTTGAGTCCCACTTTCCCATCTGACCATAATTCCAAGTAGTACACTTCGTTTTGTAAAGGTTGTAAAATGGTTATTAACGTTGTAACAACCGCTTAAAAACGTTTGTAAAACGTTTAAAGGTTATTTGTGCTACCTGGAATGGGATAAAAATTAAGCCCATTTAAATTAGTTTGGGTCAAAATAAAATACAGTTACAGTTAGAAGATGTATGTTGACATACGGGAAAGTAAGCTCGTTCAGCTTTGGCCGAACTTCCTGTAAAATAACGAATATAATATGGCTACAAAAAATTTGTCACAGCCAGCAACGCGCCTCTCCAAAAGTGGGGAAGAGGGGGTGAGGGAGAGGAGTGAACGGCGCGCAACGGAGGGGCAGTTGACCCAGGCCCTCCATTTAGGGAGCAGGGCCAGGTCATTTAGGGGAGCAGGGGGGGGGGTCAATTGCCCCCTCCTGACTTTGAAAAATCAATGTATTTACATACAAGTGGGCGTGGTTTTTCATGTTTTTCGATGAAATTGCATTGTGTTTGGACCCTTTGCCCCCCCCCCCTGGAAAAACTTGAAATAACGTCCCTGAGTTGACCCCTGGAAGTGCTCGAGAGAGGTTGGAGGTCTCTCGGTCCCGTTGATACGGGAAGTAGTTGTTATTCTCGCGGACAGCGAGACTGATTATGCTGGCTCTTGCCAGGTTCATAAGCTTTGCTCTTACTCACCTGTATATTTCATCATTCATTATCATTCTTGTACAAAGAACTGTAAATAAAATATTTGTTGTCTAGAGCCTAATCGTACCTCACTATATCACGACACTTCCAACGTTTAACGACCTCCGCTCGGTCAGCCCTGACATATTTCACCCTTCTTAAGCGTGAAATATGCCAAAGAGGCTTGTTTCACAAAATTCAATATCCAAATTCTGCCCATCTTTTAAAAAAAAGCAACAATGAGCAAAACCATGATCACGACAACTGCAAACTGAGCAAAGTTGCAATTGTTTTGATTTACGAATATATATTTCCAAGAACTATTTAGAAAATCCCCAGTAGTTCCAAGTACTGACTTGGAAACGGATTTTTTTCCAAGTAGTTTCACAGGGTCCCAGGGGTCTGTACGCACCCTCCCTGCATGGTGATGCAGTGGGACTGTTGCAAACTCTGTCTCGCTGCGCTACCATGTTTAGGGACTGGTGAGCAGATCCGAGGAGATGGAGACCGAGACACGAGACATCGGTAGATTGCCAATCTGAAAAAAGAACCACCCGGCAACTCAGGTCTAAAAAGAAAACATATAGCAATTTGTCATTGCTCAAAAAAAAAAAAAAAAAATGCTAGGCGTCATTCAAATTTTAGTTTTAGACTTCGATTTCAAGTGTATTTTCGCTTTCACCTCCATTATTGTCACTATTATTGCAGAGAGCAAGACTGGGGGGGGGGGGGAGATTCTTATGTTAGCAGCTGTCGGTAGGAACAATTTCACTCTAATCACTTTTTTCCTACTCAATTAACTACAGTGAACTCTCACTTATGCGCCAGCCCAAGGGACCAACAGAAAAAGGCGCATAAGTGAGAGAGACGTATAAGTGAACAAGTCTATTTAAAGGACTAAAATGCAACATAATGAGAGAATGAATAAGAATGTTTCTATGGAAAAAAGACATATTACTATGATTTGGCAATAACTGTAACTTAACTATAATGTTAAAGGGAAAACAAAAATTGTAGCATACCTAATTACAAACAGTTCCCTTTAAAACGATCCATAATAGGTAATTGTCCCTCTCCGAACTCCTGTTCATGCAGAAAAAATGCCTTTCGCGAGAAATAAAGACGAAAGATTAAAGAGGAAGGAGAAGAAAAATCTTATATTTTAAAGAAAATAAATTAAAATTTTCACATTTTTCGGAAAATTCGGCGCATAAGTGAAATATTTATCTTTAGAGCGACGCATAAAAGAATGATACTATCCTTATTTTGCTATGGAATGTGCTGGGACCATTCAAAATCGTCGTATAAGTGGAAAAGGCGCATAAATGAGGGGGCGTATAAGTGAGAGTTCAAGTGAGCGTTCACAAGACGCCGAAGGTGACTAATCTAGCCACCTTGGCGGTGGCTGAGAGTTTAAAGTGCTAATCAAGTAAAATCTCAAAGTTCAAATAGCTCAAAGTTTCTCTGAATGACTTTGTACTTTCACTTAAACTTTTTTGAATAATTTCAGCCACAATTAATGTTCTGGCGGCGTGATTCAACATGAAATCCTAGCCTTTATTTCATTCT
The DNA here is from genome assembly GCA_038373865.1 of Uloborus plumipes. Classification (NCBI taxonomy): domain Eukaryota; kingdom Metazoa; phylum Arthropoda; class Arachnida; order Araneae; family Uloboridae; genus Uloborus; species Uloborus plumipes. Next base: position 31,395 of record JAXGGA010007910.1, read on the forward strand.
AAGTTCTAATATTTGACTTACTCCTTCTGATTAAATCATTATAAATCAACCTTTTTAAATGCCAAAAAAAAAAATTTTAACAAAAACACTAATTTAATTTGAGTCACATATGGTTAGTCACTGACACAATTACACTCCGACGCACATGTTCAAGTGTTGATGCAGTTTCAGAGCTTAAGGCAATTATAAAAAAGTAAGTAAACAGCTACGAGGACAATTATCAATTAACAACACAAGGCCAACATTTGTAGCTTGAATGAGTTTCATCAACCACCGCACCTGAAAAATACATTCGCTCCTATTTGAATGGGGATATATATTGTGCATAAAGGCGAGACAAAACAGCATACTTTACTTGCTCGTCGGTAAGTGTTAGTTGTTATTTGTTTAAGGTCTATGTCAAAAGAACGTCGTAATGTTGCGTGAAAAATATTATATTTTAGACCCAAAATTACTGCATAATGGTTAAATTTATGAAAACTTAGTGATTCTCAATATTTAAAAAATTGTACATAGTGTGTTCATAAGCATTTTAGCAAAAAAGTTTAATCAGAACATTTTAATTCTTTCCAGAATCTGTCATCGATTGGGAAGAAATCTTTTGAAACATTAGTTTTTAGTAGTTTACGATTGTAGAATCATTTAATACTTCTGTATGAGACCTTCTTTCGATTGAAAATAGAAAACAATGAGGAAAACCGGTTCAGCTAGTAATATATTACGGGTAGATTAACAATAGTAATGATATTTATATTTTAATTATGAGTTGAATACCTCTTTTTTTTTTATAAAAATAAAATCATTCGCTGTTTTTCTAAAATATAACGTTTTAAACTTTTTATTGCTTGTATATTAAAATATGCCCGTCTCATCAAGTCACCAGTATACTAAGTTCTCTAGTCTAGCGGTAGTCGCGGCTCTAAATTTGCAAACAAAAAATGCAAAATATCTTTAGAATGTGATCATTAGAGCTCAACTTGATTGTTAATCAACAAAATGTACATTAATAATTTCCAAAATACGTGTACTGAAAATTCAAAAAAATATGCACAGAAAGTTTATGCAAATAAAGGTTTTCACATCTGAAAACCACGAATGGACTTACTATTCTCGCATTTTTTATAAATTTTGCTTTAAATTTTAATTTATTATCCAATTAATTAATTCAACTACTTAGCCCATTTATTTATTAATTCAACTATTCATGCATCAGTTAAATCATTTACACCTTCATTCATTTATTCAATATTCAGTATTTTATTCGCTTATTTATTTAATCATGTTTATGCGTTCATTCCTAAGTGTTTTCACTTGTTAAGTGATTCATTCAACACTCTATTATATTCACTTATTTTATAATCATGAATTAAGAAGTGTTATTTATTCATTTTTAAATTATTTCATTTATTATTCAATTATACAGTCATTCAAAGAAACATTTTCTTAATAAGTAAATACTAAATATTTTATTTGAAAAACATTTAAATTATCACATTGCATCATAAAGCGAGCGAAGGGAGGATTTTCATCTTGTATTTGAGGCTACAAATTTAGTGCCAAAATTGAAAAAAAAAAGCATTTCAAAGAAGTTCCATTACTTAATTCACTATTGATAGCTCTACAAAAATTGGTTCTGGCGTATTGATTTTTTTTTTCACACAAAGATAAAGCAAATCATAATCTTAGACAAAAAAAGTATGTTCTTTTCAATGTCTACATCAATTTTGAGACAAAAACATTTTTAGTATCAGCATGGGCGAATACAAGGAATGGGCGATGGGGCGATCGTCCCTCTCTTGAAGGACTCGCCACTGGTAAATTGTTAGTATTAAAGTTCAAATTTTAAGATTGAAGTTTTTGGCATAATGAACCAAACATCTTCAGACTATCTTTGACTGAAGAAGAATGGAGGTTTAGGGATCTCCCCAGAACACGTTTCGCAATTGAAGTCCAAAACAACTGTGGTCAACATTTGTAAGCAAAGATGTGTAGTAAGGGATATGTAATAAAATCAATCGCCCCTCCCTTGAAATATTTATAGATCCACCCTTGGATATCAGATATTTAATAGCCACTAACAGCGCCCAAAAAAAAAAAAAAAAAAAAAAGCTTTGAAAATGACGAAAAATTCAAAAAATCCTTATTTTTCTTAATTATTAATTTTTTCTCCAAAAAATCTATTTCATGTTATTAAAACATATGTTCCACTGTAATTATGTGTCATTAATTTATAATAACGATTTTTAATTCTAGAAAACACTTAGACTACTTTTTGGTCACACGTACCAATTTTCATTATTGAGTTTTGCTCCAAGTTAAATTAGAGGACTAAAAGAAAGATATCGTGTATCATAAGTTAAACCTTGATACGTAAATCATTATACTTGCATGGTTTTCTGTCCACGTTAGATCTTTACAATAGACTTATAAGAGGAGGGAGCTTCCTTTACTTTTTGTTCAATAATTTTCATAGCGAATTTTCAGTCTTCTCATAATCTTCTCAGCCAATAAAAACGATTTATTTCAGCCGTATTATGTACACATAATTATGTACGTAGTACTTCATTAGTTACACAAGCGTATTGGGGCCAATAAGGAAAAAAAATCAACAAAACCCACAGAGTCAAATGTTCCCCTTGCGGTTTTGTTTATTTTCATAATCTGTAGCACAATTTATACATCATGGGCGATAACCTTAAACTTGGTTCGGTTATTGTATTGTCATCTTTGTCGCAATGTTATCAGAATAAATGTTTGTAGATTTTCTCCAGCAAACACAAGTTTCAAAAAGTTCACGCATTTTTTGGAAATGCCAGTTGTATGGTTATTGCTTCGACACACCCAAAGATTACATTAGTCATCTTGCACTTAATGATTTATCACTTCAATTTGCCTTTCAGTTTTCCTCTGCTTGCAAAAGAGGACTTCAGAATGTGGAGCTTTTGGGGAGTATTATTTTTAGCTTCCTACACCTTCGCAGCTCCGACTAATGGAACAGAAGTACCTTGTGAGTAACATAAATTGATTAATTATCATTAATTATTTAAATTGCTAACGATGAATAAAAACACCATGACGTTATAAGCAAGAGTTCAATCTTATATCAAAGCATGAAAGTTTACATTTAGTGATAAAAGTTTAATTGCTATCAAATATACCAGTATACCAAATACCGGTTTTTTAGTGCTATTTTGCAATTTCGTAAAACCAGTATTAGATTCAGAGTATTAGATATAGATAACTACTATTAAGATAAAGAATCTGCGTTTTGGTATTTGCTGCAAATAACAAAAACTTTGTAAATAAAGCGTTTTTAATGTTATTTATGGCTGATATTTACTATTCCTTCCAAGTCGTTTTTTTTTCATCAGTGAAACAGAATGATAATCAATCATTTGACGCCATAATTTGGCTTAGAAAAAGACCATTTAGTCGAGTGCAATAAACAAACGCATTCAAAGAATACAGAAAGATATTTGCATCTCTGGTTGATTTGAATAAATCCCATTTTCATGCATTTATGCCCAGCGTAATTTTATTTTTTACACCCTCTTGTTCGTTTATTTATGTAGATCAGGCTATTCTACTTGTCTTTTTGTAAAACTTTATTTAAGTGTTGTTACAAACGCGTTTGTACTATGAATAACGTATTTTAACATTCAATAACAACCTTGGTGTTTATTTAATTGTTGTAAAAATTTGTTTCAACTGTACTTCTTACCATGATGCCTAAGACGTATGGCGAAGCGAGTTTGAGGCGTTACAGCACTAATTGTGCCTCGGGATTCTTTAGGGGTGCTGTTTAGTAGTGTCAGGGGGTGTTAAATTTCGTTCTAGAAGGTTCTCTATTTTGAGGATTCTTTGTAGCAATTTAGGTGGGTGCGACATTGTTTTCGGGTGAGGAGCACCTCTAATATTCACACAAATGTTAATTCCTTACCTGCACACGCAGTTGAAATGCATGGGCTATTGGAGTCACGTGTCCCAAACATGACCAAGGATAGCCTAAAACTGCATTTTTGAGGACTTCAATTTCTAGAAATTTACAAGAGAGAGTCCCCTTGCGAGCTGATATTTCAAAATTTAACTCTTCCGAAACCAAGAGCAGGATCCACCCTTGGTACCTAACCTGCAAATTGTGTATCTTCAATTCCAGAAAATTTGTGCACGATGACACTTGCAAGGTATTGTGAGTTAAAAACATGCATTATGTTTTTAACGATTACAATTCAACGGTTTGGAGTAAATAAAATTTCTAATTTTCCACCAATTTACATACATGATAAACGCGACCGAACACAAATTTTATAATATGATGCTATTAATTTTTTTTTGCAAAATCTTTCTTCGTTTTGCTCGTTTATCCTGCTGTATCCATTTGCACAAATGGGATATTTTAACACATACAGTGTAAAAAAAAATGCAGTACAACTAAAAAATCTCTAGTAAACTGGACTTCTATAAAGCGTTTTCTACACTAAAATAATAACTGCAGTACTACCAAAGATACTCTTACTAAACTTTACTTAAATAACTTACTTGTTATGGTACAACTTCTACATCAATTTTTCTTAAACAGAAGTTGCATCGTTACTAGAAAACTTTATGGAATCTCAGTTTCCTTAGAGGTTTCTAGTAGTACAGTCGACGCTCGTTATAACGACCACACGTTATAAAGACCATCCCAATATAACGACCGGTGAGAAAACCCCCAACTGTATCCCAATATACTCTATGTTCTACCTCTTACAGCGACCACTCGTTATAAAGACCGTTTTCTGTAGGACGGAGACGGTCGTTATATCGAGCGTCGACTGTACTAGTTTTTGCCTATAGTGCAGTATCCATACAGCTTTTTATTAAGCAACATGGTAACGATACAGCTTCTTTTTATGTAATGCTATTTAAAAAAATAGCTATAGCACTGCTAGAAAAGTTTATGGAATCTCAGTTTCCTAGAGATTATCTAGTAATAATACTGTGTTTTTTTTTTTTCTTAAATCTAAGTAAACACTAGGTCAACTGCTTTCAGAAACCGTTACTGTAAAAAAAAACTGCAGTACTACTAGAAAATCGGTAGGAAACAAGGATTTCATAAACTTTCCTAGTAACGACACAGCTCCTTCGTAAGTAAAATTGACAGCATTACTTCAGAATAAGTAGGCTATATTGTAAGCAGAAAAGTCTATGTACTGTCTGATCTTCTTTGGTAAAACCTTCCGCGCATTTGCGCATACGTCAGGTCTTCTCTGATCTTACCAAAATAGGGCGTGTTAGGTAAGATAACAATAAGGGGAAGACTAATAAAAAGCATTTTGAGCCGTATCAAGCAACGTGGAACGATGCTAATTTCAAATGCATAGTTTAGTTGAATATGTCGAAATGATATAGCAAATGCAAGTTTTGAAAACTTCGGAAAGTTATCTCCCACAACCCATCCACCCTTTCTTAAGTGGATCTGTTCGCGAGTGCTAGGCGCGGCTTTCACGGACGGGCAATAAGTCCAGTTTTCTAGTAGTACGGCAGTTTATTTTCCTTACAGTATTCCATCTGACGAGTAAACCCAGTAGAAACTGTTTATTTCCCATTTGTAGATCAGCAGGAGAGGAAAATGTAAGATGACTAAACTCTAAAAAACAACTATTTTCATAGAATCATCTTCAAACAATGACGGCACCAGCATAATTGCATAATTTCACCCGACACTCTGAGAATATCTTCTGTAGTTTACCTAGCCTACCCTCAACACCCTTTACCCCGATTGAGACTCATTACTTTTACACATTTTTTTTTCTAAATTTTATTTAGTCTTCACTCTCTGAGAGTTGAAAATAGCAGTTAAAAAAAAAAAGTAGAATTCGTTTTCATTTACCCCACGTTTTCTTTTACCGCAACTAACCCTTTATGTATTTATTTATTGACTTTTTTTTAAAATAATTTACTTTCATGAAATGGTTATTTCAGTTGTAGAGCCGGAAGAGCTGGAGCGGTTGTTAGAAAATGGAGAATATGAAGAATTCAGTAGACGTAAGATTTGGGTTTGACTTATATTCATATAATAAAAATAAATATTTCCCAAATATCTATTTGTTTTTAACAAACTCTTTCTTTTCAGTTATGCGCATCGAGCATGTAAACCTGGTTATTCCAAGAAAAGGTGACTGCTATTTAAATCTTTTTAATATTGTAGAGCATATATTCATTGTAAGGAAAATTTAGAAACTTTCCTGGGAAAGAATAGGCAGTTAATGAGTCCCATTTCTGCTTGTAAGGTATCGGGCGATAAAACAGGAAAGTTTTCGTCTAAAAGTCCGCCTTTCTGAAATTAACCAGGTAAATTTCTGAATATGTCAGAAACCTTCCTAATAAAAGCCCGTCTCGTTTTTGGAATAAGGCGGCAGGAACTATTAAAGAGAACTTTCGTAGGTTTATCGTAAGACATTGTCTAGGAGTGCTCCTTAAGTATTTTAGTAAAACATGGCCAGCGCTCCTTTTAAAATTTCCCGTAATTCCTCCAAAGTTACTGTAATCAGAGACTGTATTTTGCCCTAATTTGATGGCGAAATGCAGTTTCCGGCAGCAATTTTTTTTAACGCATGCGCATTGCAAAATTAATTTCTTTAATTGGTCATATTTTGATGAATTTTCAATATTCTCTTTTAAAGTTTTAGAATTACATTTCTCTATTTTTCTGTCAAGTTCTCTGAAAGCTATTGTAGTTTGATGGAAAATCTATGTGCCGACAGTAAAAAACCGTCCATTAAAGTTGGCAATTTTGAGAGAAATGTTTATGTCGACGGGAATATAAAGGATACTTTCACGAAAATATGTACAAAAAAGTATTATTTGTAGTATGTAAAGAAATTCCAAAATTTTGAAGCTTATTCCCAACTATTTGCAATGAAAGATAATCGAAAAGCATTTTTGTCCCTTAAATCCAGGAGTGATTTAGTTTTGATTCAGAAATGTCAGCTGCAACCTATAATTTATGTGACAAAAGTTGCAAAACAATTGGTTTCTTATTTCCCGAGAAAAACGTAAAAATGGTAATTTTTGAAAGTGTCCCATTGCTTCTCCAGATTCCTGTAATAATGCTGAACTACTGATCGATCGACAGCAGGTTTTTCGGGCCCACAGATTTATGACCGTAACTGTGGCTCCCGCACATACTTGGCGATTCTTGATATTTTCAAACATAAAAACCGCGTGTTAAATTCCGTGATAGAAGTTCGTTTCCTTTTGGATGTATATATTTTTTGTGACAAAGTGTATTTTAAAGTTTCAAAATAACGTGGAAATATTATTTGCGTTTTGAAACACATTTTAATGTTTTTAACATTTTGCACAAAACTAAACACATATCTTAGAATCTCTTTTCTAACCTGTTTTTTTTTTCTCTCACTTAGGAAACGAGGACCCCATGTACCACAAAGGTAAATAAGATCCTCTATAATTTTCCATAGAATTACGAACATTGTTTTTTGTTTCCGTAACCTGTGTGTTAGCATTTAACATTTCTTTGTTATAAAAGTATTAATTATTTTTGGACCAACTATGTCTAGTTTCTTTCATTTTTTTTCTTTCTTAAGTTTTTATAACTAACAGTTACGGAAAGCTTTTATCAATCTTCCATGTGTACAAAAATGGGTAAGAGTTTGTGTATACGTTCTTGATACTGATCCACACCTCACGTTGGATCTTTACCAAATTTTGCATGCCAATCTTTTGGTGTTCAAATTTGCATGGGATTTTTTTTAAAACTAAAGTTGTTTAAATTAAATTTGTGTCATATAATTGTTCTTTTATACACGTTAGTAGGAAATTGTACATTGCTTTTTTATTTTCTCTTGTTTAAGCCTGGTTGTTAAACATGCGTCATCTGAAACAACTTCTATTTTCTTGGTAGACCCGGTAATACTGGGCAACGCATTTTTTTTTACAGTGCAATCCACATAAATAAAACAAAGAATATGTATGTTTATGTGTGTGTGTGCCTTATACAAATCCACAGTTTACGTCGGATCTGGACGAAATTTGGCGGGGAGATACTTGGGCACCCGGAAAGGATTAGAGGGTGATTTTTACGTGGGAAAAAAAGTACCGATCCGTTCGAATTTCGAATAAAGGACTTCAAAATGGCTCAATCTAGCGAAATACTTAACGGATCTTCTCGATCTTGGACTCATTCGAAAGAACGCAAAAAATACCTGTTAGGAAAGTTTCCTTCCGAAAGTTTTCAAAACCACTAATCGATATCTCCACCCTGAAGAAAGATATGGGCATTTGAAAAGTTGGAAATATCCATTTTAAATTGGATTTATAGAAATCGTCTGCACGAGCGTGAAAGAAATTAAATATTAGGGTGAAATAAATTATTAATAAGAAAAAGGTGTTGCCATTTTTTTCTTGAACATAAACAAATAAAATTCTTGCTTTTGCTTCAGGCTTTTCCTGTAACGGACGGATTTAAAAAATTTTTGGCGATTGATTAATTTTTCGTACTGCGTTCTAGCAAACTATTGACTTTAATTTAATCGGGACCTTTAGACACGCGCGTCACTTGACGTGACATTTTTCCTCGGGATAGATCCCGTGCAGAGCCGAACCAAGTAGCTAGTATATAATAATCTAGGCAATTACCAATTGATTAAAGAGCTTGTCCTACGGACAGAGTACGTATACAATAAAAGCATTATAATATCCCTGAACGGAAGTTAGCTTTAAAGAAAATTTCATGGAAAAGATCATTTTAACTTCCATTTTTATGAACGAATTAAGCACGTAACCTGTAATTAATACTGCTAATTCTTTTTCTCATTCATTATTTACAGAGCTTCCACTGGGAGATGTTTTAGTCCATAAAAATCAACTAGAAGAAGTAAGTACTAAGAATGTCTGTCTTCATAAGTTGAATTTTTCTACCTTAACTTTTGCTTTCCGTATTGAAATTGAAAACATTTTCAAAAAATACAAAACTGCTAGTTTTATGACATCAGACACTACCATTTTTAAGTCTCTTAACAAATAGCTATGTATCAATACAGCATTTTTGAAACTGAAATATTGTTGAGTATCAGACTAGCTTGGACATCATAATTCTTTTTGATGGGTTAAATCAGGGACCCACCATTCATTCTCGGTGGATTTCAGATCACATAACAGCAGATAGATTTAAAAAGTCGCTGGCCAAGTCTGCTGCTGAAGAAGGAGAGTGCCCTTGCAAGGATCTCCCATTCATTGAGATAACTTCACTTGTAATCTCGTAAAGATAAAGCTAAACTATCTTTTGCGAACTTCCCAGTACCATCTGTTATTTTACCAAAAATTCCAGCTGGTCTTTCTTTTCTCACACCAAGATCTTTTTGAAACCGCCTGTTCACGATTTAACAATGATGATAATAGCAGCGTCACGTAATCTTCCCTGATTTCTACTGGTATACAGCTGACATGGCCGACCCTGTCCACGTATTACATTATTTTGGCTGCACTAAAGACGAGTTCCTCCGGGATTCAATGCTGATCCTAGACTTTCTTCAGATATGCAGGATCTTTGAAACTATTTAGCTGTTTTGCTAGATTATTTTCATGAAACCATACCTAGTTTTGCAAGGCCGTCTAACAATAGTAACAACAACCACGTCACTAATTTGAATATTATCTTAGCTTTTCGAGACTTTACTACCTCCCTATTTATCATCTATTCCAGGCTCATGATACTTAATAAATGCAAAACTAGTCCAGTTGTAATGTGTTGTTTTTTTCTGGAGGGTCTGCCTTGCTCGGGCTAATAGGAATAACTATTCGATTAAAATCAATTTAAGTTTTTCAGATAAATATTAATAATTAAATGAGTATTTTTCATTTATGCGTTTTCAAATGTGTATAATATTTCGCCTGTGTAGCCGGTCCTCGACAGACTGTGGAAACACAGTGGTTAATTATTATTTGTAAGACAGCATAAAACAGATAATTTATGCTTAAAAGTAAAATACTCTTTGTTACTTATGTGATAACCGATGCAATCTTAATAAGTAACTGCAAGTATTTTTAGAAGGAACTAAGTTTTTAGCCTGAAGATAATTCATTTCAAGTGCTTAAAATTTGACTTATAGTAGTGAAACGTTCACTTTAAGAAAATTCTGAAGACGTCACAGAATATTTCCAGGCAACGTTTCATTATTTTACCGGTTTCAACCAGTTTACAAGGGCGTAGCCAGGACTCACGTTAGGGGGTGCAAGCAGTGGCACCCCAATAGGAGGTCACTGTGACCTCCCAAAAAGTTCTTATCCGGTATAAATTTTCTGGTGAAATTTGAAAACAGTGAGACAGTATTGCAAGGCTGAACTTCTTTATTTTATTTATTTTCTTTTCTTTTTTTTTCTTTAATTAATTTGTTTATTTATTTTCGTGATGCTTCACGTCTCTTTTGGTAGACATAGATTAGTATGCATTCTTGTATTTCATTTATTTATTTTTTAATCATTCAGTAAAGTTCTGAGCTTCATTCGGTAAATTAAAAATTTTCTCCTCAAAAACAAGCAAGCTTACTATCATTTTCTGAAAAGTAATCAATACTAGATATAATAACGCACTTTATATAAAGTTCCCAAAAATTAGCATGAAAGCCAAATTTTTCAATAAAAACAGAAAGAAAAAAGTAGGAAAGAAAGAGAAAAAAGTGCTTGAAATTCTATTTGCACAAAAAAAGGAAGAAATTATGAACTCAAAGAAACTATACTTTATTCAGTCATGCACACCTTAAACCATTGGATGGTATATAATCTTTCTAAAAGAACAAAACAGTACTTTTGTAGTAACATGCTGGTAACCAGCATATTATAATGAAAAGCATGAAAGGGGACAAAATCATTTGTCAAAAAAATAAATAAAATGGGAGGTCACAGTGACCTCCCATTGACTCTGATCTAGGGGGTGCAGCTGCACTCCTCTGAACCCGTTAGCAAGTTTCTTTGAGAAAAGTTTTCCGAATTACAACAAGTTCAGCAGGAATGCTCTTCACTGTCGTGAAAATATTATTAGCTTCGAGTATGAAGATATACTCAGCTTCTTTATTAGGTGTTTCACCTACAGCTCTGTTGCTGCCCTTTTAGATTGACTGAGCAACAAGGACCACGTACTCGAAATTCTGTCTTTGTTTCGGCTTTATTTGACAAAATGTTCAAGGAGACTTCCTGGTAAATTAGAAAGGGCCGAGCTATTAATATAAACGTGTCTAAATATTCTTGGAAATTTCCTGCTTTTTTCTAGAAACAAGACTTTTTTTGTACTGGGATGGTTTCTGAATTTCTCAGGAAGATTCCATATAATGTCAGGAAGATTGATTTTAACGAGAAACTGGTTTTTGCCAGATATTTTACTCCCACAAATTGTCACAAACTGGCAGCTCATTATTTTATAGGAAAGTTTCAGATTTGTTTTACCGTGTCATTGTGACAACAAAAGCAAACAGCACGTTTAGCAACATCAGAAGACTGCAGTTTCACTCTTGTTAGAGAGCATAAAGTCAGGAGTAGCATTCACAGAGAAAGAAAAAGTGAACCCCTCATAGAAGCTGAGATGACTTTTAAACTGGCAGCTAAATTCAAGACTGATGGCGTCTAATAAGAGTCAAACTGTAGTCTCTGGATGCTGTAAAAGGATGGTTTGAAATTTTGTAGTTTACCAAAGCTCTCGCTAAGATATGTAACCTACTCTTTACTGTTGTTGTTAATCCTCATCCATTGTTGCGAAAAATGTTAGCAACCATTTTTTTTCCAGGGTAGAGTAGTTATCAACTTCGATAAATATCCAGGGAGCAAATGGCCCAATGGTGTTGTGCCCTATCGTATAGCTTCTTCTGGTTATAGTAAGTATTGAATATTTGTATATTTTACATTATAATGTGAACAGTATTGCACTATTATTCAAAATTAGTTTCAAAACTGGAAATTTAAAGCCTTAATGTAGAAATTAAAAAGTAAATGTTTTGAATTAACATTCCATATTGACTCGAGCACGCATACCACTTTTATCGAATGGGGCAGGTAGGAGTGAGAGTGATACTCTGGTTTTACATCGAAATCAGAAATGAAAAAATTATGAAACAAACCCCAAGAAGAAAGACTAGTTTTGATTCTCCCCCCCCCCCCAATGCTTTAAGGGGGAATATCCCTAATAGTCTTCCAGCTTGCTCCAAATGTTCATGCTTTTGAGATTTTCACTCCTCTTGTTTCTGCAATAAAATGTTAATTCTTAATATAATGCCTTCTCATCCTCAAAAGGGAAAAAAAACTATGAAACTTGAAATTGATAAAAAAAATGGAGGGTGCAATTTCCAAAAAACAGGGGATAAAGTAGAGAAACGATAGTCATACTTGGATTCAGGGGGGAATTTACATAAGAATCTGCAAGAAAAATGTTTGAAGCATTTTGAAGCGCTATTTTGCCACGCAATGTTAGTTAATCCATTAATGTCTGACATTTTTTTCTCAAAGATATTTTGTCTACTGGTTACAAGCAGTGTTTAATGGACAGGAAAAGTAATTAAAAAATATTATGTAAAAATATTTTTTTATTAAGGAAAGAAAAATCGTCTTTTAAAAGTTACGATAGACCTCAAAGAATATATACTTTTCTCACTAAAATTTTTTTCTGCCTACGATATAATATTTAAAAAGACATTTGATAAGAAGAAATAAAATCAGCAATTAACATAAACTGGGAAGCTGGGAATAACTTTGAAAACTTGGCTTTTTTTCTTGAGATTGTGAACGATGTCATTTTTGATAAAGATCAGAACACACTTTACAATGGTTATGTGCTGCAATCTGTGAATAACGAATTGAAACAATACCAAGGTACTAATTGAACACTATTATTTGGTTGAAATTTTCATTTTGGGGAAATTCAGACCCTTTTTTGGACCGCCCCTAACTGGGGACGCTAGGTATTAATGGGTTAAACTTCAATCTGGAACATACTTATGATTTGACCACTTTTACTTAGACAAACCTACATCATCGTGTTTGTAATATTTTTATCTATACATTTTGATTTAACTTACGCGGAAATACGATGAGGGTATCCTAAGTAAGATCGCTGGGGGTATATAAAGACAATACTGACAAGCGTGAGAACTTACGGACAAATCACACACCGAGAATGATAGGGGCACTTTTTAAATTGGATTGGGAGCATTCCACGAAAACGCAAAAAGTAGTTATTTTAAAAAGTTCTAAGTGAGATTTTGTTGGTTAAGAAACCACAAACCGGCGCGGAACTTTTTAGGTAGAAAACTTTGCTCATTACCTTCAGATATTGCTATTTTTTAATGAAATACACAGTCCAGTCACATTAGTGTGACCACCACGTACTTTTGACGTCGACGTTAAATAACCAATCACAGAAGGCACTTGATAGCACAGTCTAGTTAAGGGTATATAAAGGGTGTGTGAGGGCTTTGGAAAACATTTCGTTTCGTTTGGGGCTGTATGCCCAGGTTTTTGATGAGGACTACAATCTAGTGTTTTGTCTCCATTACACATGATTTTTATTACATATATCTTGTAAAGACAAAGCATGAAAGAGTTACATCACAAAGGAAGGAAAGTACATCCGGAGCGAGGGTGGGAATCGAACCCACCGTCTCAGAGTTATCGGCGGCTACACGCCTTAGACCGCTCGGCCACTGCCCCAAAACATTTCTATAGTTGGCGTAATGCAAAAACGAAGCGATTATCCGACGTACAAAAGGGCATGATCATTGGCTTTCGGACCAAGGGTGGAATCATTTTCAAAATGACTGATTTTTTGAGCTGTTCGCATGCCGTCATGGTAAAATTGTACCTTGTATGGCAAAATGTGGTGCACCAGGAGCCATAGACGACAGAGGTGCACGATGGCTGCGGAGAGGCGCTCTGGTTAAAAGACAAGCTACCGTTTAGCAACTGACCCCAACCCCCCAGATGAACCAAGGAATTGCCAAAATCGTCTCCCACACTACTGTTTAGCGGACGTTGCTGCGTCTGGGCTCCCGAAGCAGAAGCCTGGTTTATGCACCTATGCTGACTACTGTCCATCGAGGGCGAACCCTAGAATTTGCACGCCAGACCACAGCAGGACGTCCTTTAAGTGGCGACATGTAGCATTTACTGATGAATCACGTTTAACCCATTAATGCCTAGCGTCCCTTTTTAGGGACGGTCCGAAAAGTGTGTCTGAATTTTCCAAAAATGAACATTTTAACCAAATAATTGTGTTTAATTATTACTTTGTTATTGCTTCAATTCTGTATTAACAGATTGCAGCACATAACCGCTGTAAAGTGCGATCTGTAGCCATTTGATTATGATCTTTATCAAAAATTACATCGTTCGCAATCTCAAGAACAAAAAGCTAAGTTTTTAAAGTTATTAACAAATAAATCTATCTGTGTTTGATATATGTGCTACTTTGATCGATGTTTTAGTTTACCTTTTTTTGCAATTTTGTAAATTTTAAATTTTTTTAGGATTTTATAGCAATTTAAGAACGTCCCTAAAAAGGGACGCTAGGCACCAAAGGCTGCATTGTTTAACCGTTGCTGATTTCTTGCTTAGAATCGATAATTAAAATCAAAGAAGTTAGTAAATGTTTTTAGACTGAAAAACAGATAATAATTGTCATTTTTAAAACTTATTTTATTTTCAAAATCTAATTAAATTAAATTAATTAATATATATAAACTTAATTATACAATGTTCTTAAATATTTTCTCTTCTTTTTTTTAATTACAAAAAATACTCAAGGTAAATTTTGAAAGAAAGCTATTTCAAAAATGTAATTCTTTAAAACACTAATTATTCCTTATATTCCATTACTTTTCCATTATGCATTTAGGTGTTTATTATTGTTTAGTCTGACTGCTGAAGAAACCCTAAGCTGATTCAGAAGCTTAGCATTTCACCTTGATGAAGAATTCAAGGATTGCATATGTGTCTGTTGTTTGGGAAAGGGGGGGGGTTGCAGATTTAATTTCAGAATTCCCTGAGCATGCCAATTTTGATCTCTACTGTGAGAATTTATTTACTTCTCTTGCGCTCCTACGTGATTATTTGTCTCAGTAAGGTTTTGTGCAAGAATCGGATCAAAAAATGCTCATAAACTGAAGTTACGTTGTCCAAAAAAGAAAAGAGAGGAAGTTATGAATAAATGTCGATGACAGGGAAAATAATATTACGTTGGTTCGGTGGAATAATAGCAAAGTCATAACTATTACATTGAATCTTCATGGAGTTTATCCTATTGTAAAGGCTAAGCGATTGTCCAACAGCGAAAAGAAAGTAATTGAAATTGATGAACCAAATATATATGGTTGCTCAATACAAACGTTGCATAGGGAAAAAGATCCCATGCATCAAATATCGGGAACTACCAGTTTTTGATCCACTCTAAAAAATGGTGGTAGCCGCTCTTCATTTTTATTTTAAAAGCTGCTGTACAACATGCATTGAGCTCAAGAGAGTTGAGTTAGGTATTATGGGGCTAGTTGTTTTTTGTTTTAAATAAGACTAAGGTAAGATGTGCCCATTGAAGTAAAAGACCTTATCGGAATGCAGCAAATGCAATACGTAGATTTGCAGAACAAATGTTTTGCTGACTTTCATACTCAACAACACCAATATTTCCTTGTTCTCTGAATCTACTTCCCAGTTTATGTTAATTGCTGCTTTTACTTCTTCTTATAAATTGTCATTTTCAATATTACATCGTAGGCAGAAAAAAATTTTTGGTAAAAAAGTATGTACCCTCTGGTGCCTAGCGTCCCTTTTTAGGGACGATTTTTCTTTCTTAAATAAAAAATTTATTTTTTACATGATAATTTTTTAACTATTTTTCCTGTCCATTAAACACTATTTGTAACCAGAATACAAAGTATCGTTGAAAAATAAAATGTCAGGCATTAATGGGTTAATGCACCATCGGACAGACAGATGTTGGCTTAGAAGGCGTGAAACCTCTGGAAGAAAACACCCTTCAACCATTGCTGGCACGGTCCAAGCTGGAAGCAGGAGCATTATGATCCGAGGAATGTTTTCCTAGGGTTCTATAGGTTCATTCATCATTGTGGAAGGCACGCTGGATCAATACAAATACGCATCTGCCCTTTGCCCACCCCTGTATAAGTATTGTTTTTCCTCAGGATGATGGCATCTACCAGCAGGACAATGCTAAGTGCCATACAGCTGCCAGTGAACATGCGTGGTTAGAAGGGCACCAGAATGAGTTTACCGTTCTCCCCTGGTCAGCAAACTCATCTGACTTACCGTATTTTTCGGCTTATAAGACGCACACAATGGTGCGTCATATACGCCGAAAAATACGGTAAGCCAAATCAAGAATCTGTGGGGACATCTCGATTGGGTTGTTCGCGCCTTGGATCCTCACCCGCGTAATCTAGCGCAGCTGACCACGCAATTGAAGTCGGCATGGCTCAACATCCCTGTGAGCACCTTCAGGTACCTAACTGAATCTCTTCCTGCACGTCTCGAAGCAGTCCGTTCTGAGAAAAGTGGGTATTCTGGCTTTTGACAGATGGTCATATTAATGTGACTGGACTGTGTATATGAGTGTAACGTTTGGGAGAAGATGGCGGCGTTTTCTGGAATGGCCCTTTTAGCATTAAATTGCCACATTGCATCAGAAAAAAGTTGTGCCCCTTTCATTCTCGGTGTGCAAACTATCGAACTAGTGTTTAAACCCTTTCTTGATTTTTGTATTTGTGTGTCCCCGCCATAAGCGTAGCGTCGGGTGGGCACAGGGGGGCACGTGCCCCCCCAACTTGATAGACACTTAAAGTTTAGAACCTGAAGTTCTGTAAAATGAAAACGAAAATCATAATCAGAGTTACATTAACAGTTTTTTTTTTCATTTATTTTATTTAAGTGTTATACCCGCATGATTGAGAGGGGGGGGGAGAGCCAGTGGGAATATTGGCCCACTGTCAAAATTGTCAATGTTTAAGTTTATTTTTCCGAAACGGTAACGAAGATCATCAGAAAGATTGTTTCCGTTTTCGTTACCGGTTACCATCTAACGCAGCTAGAATTACCGTCTAGAAGGCACTTTTTAGTCAACACAGCCTTTAGGATTACCAATAATGTTAAATTCAAATCCTCTGAGGAGTGTACCCCCCCCCCCCCGGTGAGCCAGATTTTATCCTGACCTTCTCAATGCTTGTTGTGTTACTAAAATAATTAATTCGGAGAAGTGTGGCATCATAAATCATGCTATTTTGTATAGGCAATGAGAAGCAAAGGTATATAAAAGGGAAAATTCAAGTTTTTAGTATTGAAGTAAACGTGTTTAAAGGTCAGACCTTAGGTAGGCTTTCATTAGAAAAAGTTTTCCGAGTCAATGCTATCGAACAGCACATTTTAATGGGCTATTAGCATCATTTCTTGCCACAACACAGATAAGAGGTTCTCCTACCTTAGTTGTCTACAAATTCTTAATTTTAGCAGTTACATTCTTTTGATTTTGACTGCCTCATATTAACCTTTTTCAAGCATAAATTATGTAATTCTATGTTACTGTTTGTTACATTAAAAAATAATTTAAAGTAGAAAATACTTTTTTCACAAAATCTGGCTCATTGTAAGAGAGAAAAAGATACAAAGGCAGGGGTCAGTCTAGAGAGAAATTAGGTCCGTTAAAGAATCCTTCACAAAATTCAGAAACTCAAAAGGGGATCCTCCACAAAATCCAGTCCCTCAAAAATGGATCTTTTACAAAAATCCCACACTCGAAAACTGAATCTCCACAGAAAGCCGAGTTAAAAGAACGATCCGGAATATTTCGGGAATATTTCTTGCCGTAACTATTTTTCACAAAATTACGAATTAGTTTTCACAAAATTCCAAAACAGGACCTTGGTCAAATATCCTGGATTGACCCCTGAGAGGGGAGAAAGAAATAAAGGACGATATCTTTATTTTAGGTAATGCAGTGAAAAGTAAATTTTTATAATAAAATCTGGATTTTCGCACAGAATTGATTTTTTAACTTCTCAAATCCAAAATTTTAATTTTTAAACGCTTTTTTCTAGTATTTGTCAATCATCATATTAAAGAGAAATTAAATGCTAAATGCAGGTTAACAACTAAAAAACTCATAATGCATAATAAGAAAAATACATCATTATTTCATGTTAAAAAACTATTTTACAGAACGTAGTTTGTATAGTAATTTTTTTATTGATATACGAGTAATTTTAATTTATTTCGTTGTTTGCTATTTTTTGCTTCAGCTGTGTTTTTATAACGTTAATGAGTACGTTTTACATGACTATCCCCCCCCTGACTTTATATTCCTTTTGTTTTGTAAAGAGTGATTTATTTCTTTCTATATTGAATATCAAGTTCAGTAACTAGTGTCCTAACTGTTACTGCAAGTTTTACCCGTAAAATTACTTTGTTAAATATGCAACATTTCAGCAATTTTCAGATTTAATATTTATTATTCCCTCCATCTTTCCTTTAGCTCTTATTCCTTGTTGATTAATGTCAATGTCTGCGATTTGTGGAAGCCCAAGCCATTTTCATCGACTAAAATTTTAAAGAGGTTTTTGGCTGCCTCGTTTTTTTCCTCACATTTTTAGTCGCAACTACTTCATATAAGGCCTCAAAATGCAGATTTTTAAAAAAATTTCCCCGAGCCCCCCCCCTCCACCACCAAATTAAGAATAATCAACAGTCTGCACCCTATGTGGTCGGGACTAAGGGCAGTATACTTGTAATAGCTCAGCGATCCGTTAATTTCAGATTCGACATTTCAAGTTTTTCGGGGAGGAGGGGGGGGGGTGCAAAAAAAATGTTTTTCATTGGAAAACAACAAAATCCATGCTCACTTATACGTAAATATATTGATTTTTTTAATTCTGGGAGGGGGGACCACCTAAATGACGGGACTGGTGAATTCTAAATTCAACTCTGGTGGTAACTGGCAACTGAGGGGAAAAAAAGAAATTGTATGTACAATTCATCGGAACGGTAAGAACGAATATTTCTCTTGCGAAAAATCTAAGTGAAAAATCTAGGGGGGGGGGGAGGTTCAAAAGCTCTACCTGCACTTCTGAAATTTTTGACCTGTGCCCCCCCAAAACTTTTGGTCACGCTACGCCTATGGTCCCCGCCATTGGAAATATTTTTTAAAAAAGCAGAGCGCACTAAGAAAAAACTTATTTTTACCCATGATTACTTACAGTGCACTTTTTACAGCATATTTCAAAACTTAAAGCCACCTTTTTCTTCCATTCCAGCTGCCGAGCAGAGAAACACAATCCAAAGTGCGATAAATGATTTCAATGCGAAGAACACGGGTACGAGATTCGTACCACGTCTCCTGCAGAGGGATTACGTTATGATATTCAGCGGAGAAGGGTGAGTACTCTTTTTTTTTACGTAAAAGTCTGTCCATAAAGGATGTTGCTTTTATTTGACTGTCGAAGGGTGTTCTCTACACTGCAAAGAACAGATGTTGTTTTTACACTATAATACAGCTAATTTTATAGTAATTTTACAGTAATAAACTGTAAAATTGCTAATTTTACAGTAGTAAACTGTAAAATTGCTAATTTTATAGTAGTAAACTAAAATTGCTAGTTTACAGTAATAAACTGTATAATTGCTAGTTTCACAGCTTATTACTGTGCATTTTACAGTTTTGAACTGGAACTTCCGCTGCCAGTATTATACTATTATTTTTAACGTATAATACAGCTAAGTTAACCAAAGCCTTGAAATCAGCCCCATTGGGAAAAATTATTGAATAACGCAATGAATAACTCAAACTATTGTCGACCCCGCTTATACGAATATAACGTCCCGGAACCGAATATGCCCCAGACTATGGACGCAATGTTGAAGATCCCCGGTTAAACAAGTACCCCGCTTAGTTGAATAACATTTCTTGGAACCGACAGTATTCGTTTAAGCAGGGCCGACAATATCAGAAAATAAAACTACAGTTCAAAAGTTCCTTTTTCAGTAGTTTCACATGACGCTTAGCTGCTCATTTACAGGTCTCTCTCTCTCTCTCTCTGGGCCGTGGTGGCCCGATCGGTAAGGCATCGGACTCGTGTCTGAGGGACCCGGGTTCGATCCCAGCCGATCAAAGATCCACCGTCTTGATTAATGGTGGCTGGGAGGCGTTAAAAATGTCGTGGTCACAAAGTCCTCCAAGTGAAACGATACCTCTGGGGTTGCTGGGCCAAGGGTTTGCTCGACCCTAGGTTCTGGTTCAAAATTAAGAACAGAGCGCCCTTCAGGGCCCTATCCCGGTTAAACCACGAAGCTGTGGTAGGTACGGGGGACCCTGGAGGTGTGAAATGAAAAAAAGGTCACACTACTCTGTATAGAAAAAATAAGAAAAAGCATGTTTTGTTAATTTTTGTGCTGCAGGTGTTACGCAGTCTTGGGAAGGACGGGCAACCAGCAGCCTCTATCCCTGCAGAGCAACGGGTGCGTCTACAAAACCACCGTCCAACACGAGATGATGCACGCACTGGGGTTCCACCACGAACAGTGTCGCCCGGACAGAGATGACAGCGTGCGAGTGTTGTGGGAAAACATCCCGCCAGGTACGCATCAGAGCCATTGAACGAAAAAGCCGCCATCTTTTGTCGCACGTAACACTATTCGATTAAGGCGACAAGGGACTATCATTTTTTTTTTCTTTAGCAATTTTCAATGAATTTCTTTGAAATTTGCAGCATAGCTATATGTTGCTAATACTAACACATATAAAAATTTTCGTTGAAATATCTTTTAAATTAAATTTTTTTTAATTTAAAATTTGAATTTTAACAGTTTTTCTATATTATTCCTCGCGCCTGAAATTTCATCAAAATGACAAAATATCAAGCAAAAATGTTGGAACATAAAACCCCAGAAAACATAAAAATCGAGAGGGAGCTACTTTTTTCTATTTCTTGTGGGTAAAAATTCAAAGGAACAAAAAAATCTAAACATCTACATTTTTTTTGTTAAAAATATCTAGTATATCCTTGTATTTCAATAAAACATAGCAAAACTTATTTGACACATTAATAAATTTAGAAAT
Organism: Uloborus plumipes; assembly: GCA_038373865.1. NCBI lineage: Eukaryota > Metazoa > Arthropoda > Arachnida > Araneae > Uloboridae > Uloborus > Uloborus plumipes. The sequence goes on from JAXGGA010007910.1 coordinate 52,495, forward strand.
TCCGTCCTCAACAAAATGTAACAACTTTTTAGTTCATGGCAAAAAAATTATTAGCATTTGAATACTCAATAAAATTCACTTTTTCTTTCAAAGTACGATCTTTTCGCTTAGAAGACATTATGAAGAGACAAGCGCATGCACAGCCGAAGCAAAATTGGAAAATGATTTCAGAACATCAAAGTAGACTTATCGTTGCACTTCTCGGAAGAGATTCGTCACAGCCTCGTCTTCTTCCCCGGTCTTTTACACCTGTTGGTTTGCCCATTACTCCTTTATTCTCTTATCTCTCCTTTGGGTCCCTAGAGGTAAAGCTTATTCGAATCTTATTGTTCATTCTCTGAAGCAGAAGGAACGATACACAGTGGGGGCGACAAACAGTATACAACACTAGGGAACATTCCTTTCAGATTCCAGGAATCGCTTTTCTTGCCCCTGCTGCACCCTTTCAACGAAGTGACAAAATATTATTTGGAAGCCGTCCATTAGCTTCACAATCATTATTGCTCTTTACTGGAGGAAAAATCCGGAAAAAAGGGTTGGAAATGGAAGGAGATCGACATCAGCGTGGCTAAAAATTATTCTTTTAACCGGGATTGCTTCCTAACATGATATTCCTTTAACCGGGAAATTTAACACAGAAATGATTTACTACGGTTCGGGACATTGAAAATGTATTACATTAAGCGGGATATTCCATTAACCGATATTCCATTAAGCGGGTTCGACTGTACAAGCAAAATGTGGAACATAAAACACCAGAAAATAAAATGATGGGAGTACTTTTTCTACATCTTGTGGCAAAAATTAAAGGAAAAAAAATAAAATCTACATTTTTTTTGTAAAAGATATCTATATTTCAATAAAACATAGCAAATATATTTGACACAGTTAATAAAATAGAAAATTCCTTCCCAACAAAATGTTAACAAACTTCTTTAGTTCATGGCAAAAAAATTTTAGCAAATTTAAATAATAATTTTTTACACTGGACCAGTACGAAATTTGTAAACACGCGTAAAATTATGTTTTGAGAAAATCAACATTTACTGTTGTATATTCCATTATTAAATTAGTTTTGAATACAAATTCATCACAAACAAGGTACAGCTATTTATTTACAATAGCAATATCATGTATTTCAATCATATAGTTTTTAGAAATATCATCAAAGAAAAACCTATTTTTTGACCATTTTTTGCTCATCTGAAAGTCCCTTCTCACCTTAAAAAGTAGTAATTTTCAAGCGTAATGAACGAAATGTTCTTGATTGAGAAATCACAAACCGATGTGGGACTTCTTAGGCAAAAAGTTTTGTCCATTACTTTTTGAAATTACTTTTTTAATCAAATGTATGAGCATCACGTGCGGACCAAAATGGCGGCGTTTTCGTGGAATGGCACATCATATGATTTAATTCTGAGTACAGTGTGGTACCAGTACACTGGTACTCAAGACAAATTATTAATTTAAAAAATAGTGTTTATGCATATATACATACTTTATAACCTATGTCATTTCTGTAAGAATGTACTTTTCATGTACAGAAAGAATTTTTTTAAATATGCGTAGTGGTTCTGGAGATTACGCGGAACATATAAAAATACAAAATCTGGTCTTTCTCTTTATAATATTAGTACAGATATAGATTTTAAATTCCCATGCATGATTTAATTTATTCGTATGAAAATGCTAAAACAGCTCCACTTATAAAGCAGTGAGTAACCGCCCCTAAGCAAGGGCTAAATCAGGAACATGCAATACACCGCCAACTCGGTTATTTCGATCTATGGACTGCAGTTTCGTGCTTATTATGCACTCATCAGCATGGAATAACAAAGCAACCGAGCTGGAGACAAAAATCCTCTTAAAGAACAAAGAGAGCCAAAAAAACTGGTAGCTAATGAGATGGTACTTGTAGCTTCGTATTCCATGCTGATGAGTGCATAATAAGCACGAAACTGCAGTCAAAGGATCAAAATAGCTGAGTTGGCGGTGCAGCGCAAGCCCCACTTATTTTCTTTTGGTTAAATATTTACATAATTTGTGAACATCCCCTCATGATGAGTTGAGAAACTGCAAATTACATAATGAAATTAACGACTGTTTTGTGTGCACTGTTTTTTATTAACAACATCGATACATTCTACCTTTAATTTACAGAGTGGCACTCGCAGTATGAAAAGTTGAATGCTGACGATTTTAAAACAACTACAGACTACGACTACTACTCCATAATGCACTACGGAATGAATGCCCCCGGCACCGGAAAGAGGGCTTTCGATATCCTGAAACCAGGAATTGACGAAAGCCGTATTGGAAACAGCGACAGCATGACGGACTTGGATATTCAGAAGATACGAAACAGCTATGCATAAGACGCCATGAGATGACAGTGCTCTGTTAATTTTGAAACGATAGTTGTCAGTTAACGAATGCAGAAAGCTATCCTGTAAAAGTGAATAAAAGAATAACTAACAAGATTTGTTGTGTTCAATGCGGTTATAAAGTTTTTTGCCCCACGAATCCAGGGACGCCCCGAACTTAAATTATTGGGAGGGTGGAAATTCTCATTGCCGAATGAAACTCCGAAATTTACCGAATGATAAAATCTTACATTTCAGAGTTGCAATATTGTCATCATGTCTCCAAATTTGCTGAATGATTAGACAAAATTCAAATAAATGTTTTGGAAGTTCACAGTGACCTCCCGTGACCTCCATTTGGGAGGCTCCCGCATACAGCTTTCAATAATTCGATCTAAAATTTTTAGGAGAGGGAAAATATTTAATTTGTCAAATGGAAAACCAAATTTTACTGAATGATAAAATATGATCATAGTATGATTGCATATATATTTTTTTCAATTGTAATTTTCCAATGTTGTCTCTAAATTTGACGAGTGAAGAAATTTTTAGGAGTTCACAGCCAGGCCCGTCAGTTAGGGGGGTCAATTGCCCCCCCCCTGACTTTGAGAAATCAATTTATTTACATATTAGTGGGCGTGGTTTTGTTGTTTTCTGGTGAAATTGTATTGTGTTTTTACCCTTTGCCCCCCCCCCTGGAAAACTTGAAATGACGTCCCTGTTCACAGCTAAGCCTCATGACTTCACAAGCAGAGAGAGTGAGAGAGAACCGCACTTTACCAGAGAACCATACACTAGTATAATTAGGGAAACCATCTTAAGTTTATCAATGCACATTTTGTTTGTATGAAACACCGTTTTGCTATTTTGATTTTGAAATGGGAAAACTTCCTTAGCCGAGTAATTTTTGAGAGGGGAAAAAACGATGTATAACTCCCGATACTGTTATCGTTACCGACACTTTGAAGTGAATACTTCTTCAGGCGAGTTGGTTATTTTTTGAAATGGTAAAAGCAATCATCTGTGTGCAATGAGTTACCGCCCCTTCTGTGCTTAAGAAAAGCACAATTCACTTCTTAAGCACTGTGCTTAAGAAGAATCATCTGTGCTTAAGAAAAGAATCGATCAGCGATCCGCACCTACGGTCATTATAAGAACGAAGACATCTTTTTTCAAGAAGACGTCTTAATAGGAAATATTTCCAGATGTTAGGGAAAGGGGCCGTGCTAGCCAAACTATTAACAACTAAATCAGAATTTTTCCAATTGTAATAGGATTCCCAAAAATCTAAATCGTAAATGGAAGAACAGCCATGAATAATTTTGGCAGAAGAGAAATCGAAATTATGATTGCAGAGCCAACAATGTTGTACAAGAGAGGAGCGTTTGAAATCCTGTTTTTTGACGCAATTTTTAATGTTCTTCAACACGGAAACTGGTTGCGTGGCCCGAATCTGCACGGAATTTACTTTGAGAATAAAAGTTATGTCAAGTGACGCGTATGTCTAAAAATTGCTCGCGCATGTCTTTAAAATTAATTTTCACGAAGTTTAAAACGCCTGTATCTTTTTCTGCATATACTGCTGCTTTTTCTGTATCTATAGAAAGTTCGGTCTGTAATGACGTGTTTTAGTATATTGCAGTTTTCTCTCTTTGCTTAAAAAAACGATTTTTTTTTCATTTAAAAAAATGATTGCATTAACTTAAGCCACAAATTAAATGTAGTCATTCTGTAAAGGGGGTCCCCGCCAGAATGGTGGTGTGGCTAGAGCGGACGTGGTCAGAGCGGACACATAAGATTTCGTGGTCAGAGCGGACACTGCGAAACTCATCGTGGTCAGAGCGGACACATTTTTTCCCCATCATGGAACAGATAAAGGGTGCAGATAAATAAGTAAATAAACACTTCTAAAAATCACAAATATAGTTTAAACCAGTAACGCATCTCAAATTTATCGCCAAACTAGTGAAGATTCATTTTTCGATGTGCGCTCCAACCAAATGTAAACTAACGGCAACCCCGCGTGGTATCAGTTTTTCGCCGAGTGTATTTTTTTCGTTGCTTATTATTTTTTACTTTTTCCAAAGGAGATTTTTCTTTTTTTTTTTTTTTTTTTTTTTTTTTTTTTTTTTTTAACTAATGTTTTTATTTAGAAAAAAAAGCGGGAAATGACTCAACATCATTTTTTTAAAAAATGCTGATTTTTGGAAAACGAAAGCAAATTGCTATGGATTATTTTGTGTGACTTTTCTTTCGTGTTTTTTTAATTGTAACGAAAATCACATGCATTTACCCTAAAATCATAAAATTCCGAAACATGTGTATTCTTCTCTTTTTTTTTCTTAACATAAACTCCCATGAAGTAGTAAAAGATGGGAAACGTTTGAAGATTAAGAATGAGAGTATTTGTTCAAGAAAAATGATTTTATGTTGTTTTTTTGTGTTGTAACACCAGGTCTTTTCTTTTTTATTTTAAAAAATAATTCTAAGAAAAGAATAATTACCCTTCGGGTTTTAAAATTAAAAGAAATTCTAGCAAAATTAGAAGCACAAACATGCAAGAACGTGCAAACACGTGTTTTGGAGTTGCAAGGAACACTTTTTTCAATGCAAATTCTTGAACCTATAGTTAAACATACATATTTCAAAAAAAAAAAAAACAAGCTGTGTGTAACTTTTTAAAGTAACACAATATTCATCATTATTAACAATCAGCCATCAGCTAAGAATAAATAAGAGGGAAAAAAGTTCCCCTTTACGGAAATTCATACAGCAACACTTCGATCTCAGCAACGTTGGGCGGGCAGGAATGTTCAGTTTTCTTCAGTACTTCGTACTGAAAATTTGTCTTCACATTTCCTTTACAATGATGAGTCTTTTCTTTTACACATACCCAACTCATTCCTAATTTATTTTTTCGGTGTAAATGGTGTTGGTAATCATCTACAACTAAACATTCTTTTCCTTTTTTTGTAGAGAGTAATTTTGTTGAAATGGCTATGTGTTCCATCACAGATTTTTTCGACGATATAAAACGACATACACACTTCAGGAACGAACATATACTGTACTGAGAAAATGGCCAATTTCCAAAATGATAAGCTGCGCAGGTTCACCGCTGCGCAACGCATTTGGCTTCAATACAGCTGCGGCGACTCAAAATTCGCCAAAGCTAAGTAGCCAAGCTGGGCGAACCATGTGACATAAACAATATGGCCGCACGCTGTTAACTAATATTTTAAATTGTCCTGAATAAACATTTGACTGATTAGAGAAATAACACAACAGATGCTAGAATGTCCGCTCTGCCCATCCAGCTCCCCTCACGTGTCCGCTGTAACCACTGTCCGCTCTGGCCACGTCCGCTTTGGCCACGTAACCGCCAGAATACTCCACTCGGGCCCTGCATTTGATAAGGCTGGCCCTGTATTCTTGTATATTTGGATCGAAATTAATCGGTTACGTGGCCAGAGCGGACAGTGGTTACAGCGGACACGTGAGGGGAGCTGGATGGGCAGAGCGGACATTCTAGCACCTGTTGTGTTATTTCTCTAATCAGTCAAATGTTTATTCAGGACAATTTAAAATATTAGTTAACAGCGTGCGGCCATATTGTTTATGTCAAATGGTTCGCCCAGCTTGGCTACTTAGCTTTGACGAATTTTGAGTCGCCGCAGCTGTATTGAAGCCAAATGCGTTGCGCAGCGGTGAACCTGCGCAGCTTATCATTTTGGAAATTGGCCATTTTCTCAGTACAGTATATGTTCGTTCCTGAAGTGTGTATGTCGTTTTATATCGTCGAAAAAATCTGTGATGGAACCCATAGCCATTTCAACAAAATTACTCTCTACAAAAAAAGGAAAAGAATGTTTATTTGTAGATGATTACCAACACCGTTTACACCAAAAAAATAAATTAGGAATGAGTTGGGTATGTGTAAAAGAAAAGACTCATCATTGTAAAGGAAATGTGAAGACAAATTTTCAGTACGAAGTACTGAAGAAAACTGAACATTCCTGCCCGCCCAACGTTGCTGAGATCGAAGTAAAAAGGAAGTTAGAGACTTGCAGAAAAAGAGTCCGAGAAGAAACATCAGTTCCCGTTCCCCAGATATTTCAAGAAGAACTTTCAGAATTATATCAGAAAGGTTATGATTTCGTTGCTAAAATACCGACGTACTCCAATGCCAAAACTGCTTTATGTAAGGAGAGGAGAAAGGCTTTGGGAGCTACTCAAAATCCCCAAAATGCCAATGACATTCAGTTTGCAAACGATACACTTTTGCTTTCTAATGGAGAAAACTTTCTTCGCGTAAATTTTCAAAATGACCAAGGGAACAGGATTTTAGTATTTGGAGGAGAAGAATCTTTGTACCTTTTGGAAAATGGAAAGACTTTTTTCTTAGATGGAACATTTAAAAGTTGTCCGAAACAATTTGCTCAAATATATACAATACACGTCGATTTAAGGAGTACAGCAACTGAGACCAACGTTTATCCAGCGCTTTTTGCATTTCTGCCTGATAAGAGACAATCAACTTACATTGCAATGCTTCAGGAAGTGAAACGTTGGTGCCCTAAGTGGAAGCCGGACATTATAAAATTGGATTTTGAAGCCACAGCCATCAATAGTTGTATGTTAGAATTCCCCAGTTCGACTATTTCCGGTTGCAACTTTCATTTTAATCAATGTTTATGGCGTAAGATACAAGAAGGGGGTCTAGTAAAGGAATATAAAGAGAACGAAGATATAAGAAATGTTTGTAGAATGATTTCTGCATTAGCTTACTTGCCAATGGAACACATAGATGATGCTTGGAGCATTGTATGGGAAAAAGCTTTTAGCATTGACAAACTTACCACATTCATTGATTATTTTGTCGAGCAGTGGATGGACAATCCAAATTTGCCCACTAAAGTATGGAACGTATATGGACAGCGTCATAGGACAAATAATTCTGTCGAAGGG
>JAXGGA010007911.1:0-59825 GCA_038373865.1 Uloborus plumipes
TTTTCTTTTTTTTGATACGTTCTTTATTAAATATTTGTTTGCTTATGTATTTCAGAAAGAAGATACCAATTTTAAAACGGGGTAAGTTTGTGTAACCTTTTCTTATATTTTATTATGCATATAGTATTATTTTATTTAACTCCTTGCCTTGTTGTACAAAATTATTCTCCTCATTTCCAATAATCTGGTCCAAAGAGCTGCTGCTAACAATAATAATGAAGCATTTCAAAATATGAATTCAATTGAACTGTATATTAGGGTGGAGCGAAAATGACCGAAAAAAACTTTTTTTTGAATTTCAAATAGCTTGATGTGTCAAAATATGCCATTTGGTCACTAAAACAAAATGTGAAAGTTTGAAGAGATTTGAAAAATTTTTTGATCTCCCTTCGCGACCTTTTATTTTGCAATATTTAAGTGACATTATGCAAAAAATGACTATACATCAAGCAAACTGTTTTACAGTTTAGCCACCTTCAAGTACAACAAAATATCACAAACATAATAATTAATTCAGTAAACTATTAAAATACTAAATGAAATGATGTATCACAAATGCAAAAATGCAATAAATTGTCACAATATTTACTAAATGAAATGCAAAAATTCACGTTTTGTCTCAAACTTTGGCATTAACTCTCGCGAAACAATTCGAGTATGAACGAACCCATCTAGTGCTGTGTGCCCACAAACAGTTTTCGCCGCCTCTGTCACCAGCTTAAGATACCTTACCATGCCTTGAGTGTGATTTGGAAATTTCAAATTTTCTAACTGTTCCAATTCAATAACATATAATCTAAGAACTCTATTGGCTGTAGTGATCCATCGTGAGTGATTTAGGCTACCAGGGTTTCTATTTGCTTAAGTAAAGTTACATTCACATTTGCTAATGCTATTGCACATTTTCAGCTGATAGCGTTGATCTGTGCTTAACTTCTTCGGGTCCAGATTAGACACAACTCCTCTATTAACTGTATGGGTTCAAAGGAAGTAACAGGCTGATTGGTACACGTAGCAAGCCGCTTCCGATATCTTCAGAAAGTCCCCGTGGTCCTGTAGTCGTGCCATCCAATTCATGGAAAAGATGGAGCAGAAACAGCTCATAACAGGCACTGCAGAGGACGCTTTAATGTTTCCTCCAGTCGTCGTATAACACTTGCTCTATGACCTGTGTTCACATTCATGCCATCACACCCTATAACTTTAATACTCTCCATTTGTGCATTCTGCTCTATGACACTTAGAGAGGCAATCCTCAGCAATGTCTTTGCTGAAGCTTGATGTCGGAGTAATATGGCTGAAGTAAGATGAACTTGGCTGTGTCTGCGATGTTCCTTATATGTTCTGCCAGGAGTTTTCTGTGGTACTTGCTGTCACTGTCGACTACCTGCGTGCAATTTTGCTATTTTCGACCAACAAAGCATATCCCCTCTATGTCACGATGAGCCTGATTAATCTGATTATCATTTTGTTCGAGTTTTCTACGATTTTTTCTTCTTTCTCTATGGATCTTACTTCGACAAGAGACCAACATCGTAAAAAACTGATGTTGCCAATGCAGCAGCTGATCTATTCGAGACTCTGATCTAATCGCAAGCATTATCAAGTGAAGCTAGAGAGATTGTCATTTTCTTGCATTTCATATTTTCTTTGCCTTAGTCTAAATTAGATTTTCATCAGGTATGTGCCGGTCATCCGTCACACTACCCAACAATTGAGATTCATCCTCGATACTGTCAGTATCGGTAAAATTGGATGTATTTTTCCTCTATATGATACTTAGCTATATACTCGACTGAGATTGGCTTCCTTTTTTTTAAATTTTCCCTTCAATTTGGCCGTTTCCCCCTTATTTATACCACCAATTATGGTCTTTCTTGATCCTCTTTGATCATGCAGAAAAATGCGTTCCCTTGCCGGAACTTTAAATTTTTCAGGGCATTTGCAGTTTGAAGTCAAGTCGAAGCACTTACATTTGTTGAGATCAAATGGATGGCATTATGCAAAAAGGAGTTAACCCAAAAAAACCTGATTTTGAGATAATGGGCTTTAAAGTCAACAAACTCTGGCAAAAATCATGAGCTCTATATAAAAAAACCAATGATATGTTACCATAAAACACTGATAGGTTTTAAATTATTTTTGCTTAATGTAGAAAGCAACATATTTTACCATCCGGGTTGGATAACTCATTTTTTTATGTTTTGTGGGTTAACTCCTTTTTGCATAATGCCATCCAAATAGGGTGTTGGCTTTGTTACGGAAGTCAGTCAGTCTCCGCGTCGATAGTTGATATTAGCTTTTTTCCCTTTGCAAACCTTCAGGATCGCACTCTCTTTGCTGTGGAAGTTGGGAAATTATTGGACAGAAAGTTTCTTGGAGAGCCAAATATCACGCATGATACTTCGCCTCTTGTGACTGCCATCAATTCGATTTATACAATAAATGTTGTGTTTATTTTTTCATAAATAATAAAAATATATTAAATATTATTATTCATATGAAAAAATAATATTATTATTCATATGATAGAAAATATCTCTTTGAAAAACAAATATACAACTGAAATTGATTTTCAGCTTAAACATAGTTCGATTCCAATCTAACAGAAAACCGAAATAGTTATGGTTTCGTAGTTTCGTATTGTAATATAATAACAGTAGTATTATCTAATATTAGCAATAATATAATAAGCCGTGTTGAATGCAGACTGAATCTAGTTACAAAGTCGTAAATGAAAACCCATCAATATATAAAAAGAAACTAACCTTTAAATCTGTACCTCAGAACCAGACTAACGTAAAATCTTTTTCGTCATTTTTCAGCAGAGGGTAAAAACGATTCTCGAATACATTGCAAAGGATGGGACTCGCGCTCTTTTCATGCTGCTAAATAATTGTGAAGGAATTTGTTTTATAGAATACTGTTTTAATGAATCGATGTGGAATAAGATTCTACATACAATGAAGCAAAAAAATGAAAATGGCCAATTTTGGACTTACGTCCTTCTGGTTCTGAGGTACAGAAATATCTACTACACTTACAATAGGGCTGTTGCGAAACTAATGATAACAGACGGGCAAAAAATTATTTTTCTAATAACTACTAATGCTATCCATCGAAATTAAAGCGAAGCATTAAAAATGTCAATTTTAGTTCCTATCGATGCAAAAGGTGAAAAAAACTGTAGGACAATCAAAGTGCCATACAAAGTCTTTTAATGCAGCATTTTGGCATAAAATCTCAAAATGTCGATTTTTCAGTGAGGCGGAGGGAGATCAAAAAATTGTCAGAAAATATTGTGATTTTGCAGAATTGTTACTACGTACAAAAGGCACGTTTTCCGCATACAAGCTTAAAAAAATAAAAAATAAAGTTTTTTCGCTCCACCCTACTGTATATTCTTACTCTTTTCCAGATTTGCCGACTTCGATTTAGTAGCGAGTGCGAAGTTAAATCTTAGCGACGCAAATTCTCGGATAAAAACATATGATTTAGTTATGGAGAATTCAGACAAAAATAGCAACCAAATCCCGCTGTTCGGGCACTTCTGTTGTCGACTTGCTGTGCAGCCGTCGTGCATGACGGAAGAAGTCCATTCAGGTTACCTAAGTCTAGTCCAAGTAAGTGTTTATTTAGTTTCTTCATTTAAAAATAAAACTAAGAACTAAACTCAGTGGCACACCAGCCCATGGGGTCAAGGCCTGTGCCCATTAGGGTGGTCCTTAACCAAGGACGGATGAAAGCTCCAAGGGAGGGGCGATTTTTTTTCCATTTGCCCCATTTTTTTATACCATATGTACTGGTTAACACATGTTTATTACAAATGTTTCGGTCTTCAATTTCGAAAAAAATCTAGATCAGAGCCCCGAATCCCAACCATTTGTCATAGTATCACCGAAGATCATCTAAAATCACATTTTTTGAACTTCAAAGTTGAAAAACTACCGGAGAAGAGTCCCTCAAAGAAAGATCGCCCTTCCCTTGTATCCGCCCATATCCTTAGACTATAGGCGGAAAACAAATGTTATGTTGTTATAAATCTAATCCGATATTTCTTTTCCTTTTGTGTTAGTAAGTAACTGGTAAAAAAATTTAATAACACTTGCCGCCAACGGGGTTAAAACATTAAATAAAATCGTTAAATCCCCCAAGTTTTTCAATACTAATTTTTAATAATCTTTCAATTTAGAACAACTGTTTAATAGTAGTAATAACTGAATTAGGAGCTGAAATTACTTAATTACAAAATACGTACGTTATTACAGCATACCAGAGGGCTACCGCTCCTCCAAGCTGGCGCTCACCGTCTCCCATCTTGGAGGAGTCCACATTACTTTTAATCTTTCTTGGAAACTAATTTTGGATACATTGTTTTTCTTTGTATTATACATAAAAGCATATTTTTACTTATTAATTGCTTTCTTTTTCCTTTTGTGTGCTTCATAGTTTCTGATAAAGCATTTCACTTGAAATTTTACAGCAAATTGGCAATATCACCGGTTCCAGGCGAATGCTGTGTTCACTCAAAAACTTTAATCTTTCAATGTGGTCAAATTTTGCGGATGTCCATAGTGCAAATCCTGATATAGTCATTCCTATTCAAGCGGTCAGTATGAAGTTTGTTTCTGCTTTGCTGTTTTCTATGTTATGTATGTCTCTAAATATTGCACAAAATGTCTCTCAAAAAATGACTTCAATAAAGTAATTCTTACTTAAACACTGTAAGAAATAGATGTTGTTTTTACAGTACAATGCAGCTAATTTTACTGTAACAAACTGTAAAAATTGCTATTTTACAGTAATAAACTTCAAATAACTACTTTGTGGCCGTGTAGCGAATGTTTTTGCCAAGTCACAGACTTTTTATGAGCGCAAATGAGCATGCAGTCACTAGAAAAATTATTGATGTACGACTGGCTACTAGCCCAGAAGGTACCGGCCGTAAAAGCCTCGGTTCTTTTTTTTTTCAGTCTTTTTTGTTCCTTCAAATGAAAAATCCAGGAGAGTATTATCGGGTGAGTGACAGCCTAAACTTTAAACAATTCTTGGAGGGTATTGGAATGCTGCTTTTACCTCAGGCCATCAAGGGTGCTCACAATAAAATTTACATACAACAGGGCTTCTATATAAAATTGTATAAACTATTTTTATTCTATATTAAAATGAGCATGTTCCTAATTACCAGACAGGGCATTTTTTCAGTATTTTTACTGAATTCAGTATGTTTTGAAACAGCAAAATACGGAGTGCAGAGCAAAAAAAATGGGCATCACAAGTTAAATTTAACATCTACCGACTAATTTCATGCATCCAATTGAAATAGTTGGCTATATAGAACCAAAAGCCAATGTTTGACTTGCAGGTGACGTATAATATATCAAAAATTTTGTATTTGCTCACACAGCGACGTAATTTCAGTATTTTTCATTCTATTTGGCTTACATGTCTGTAATTTACGTGGCTAACTTTTATACAATTGATTCTTGTTATCAAGGAAAATGTTAACTCTTACATCAAGCAATTAATAGTAACCATTTCCATAACGAGAACTGTTAAAAGTTGCTCCTATGTGATATCAGCTAACTCATAATCCTGTACTGTTATAACCATCAGCGTTTATTACTTTTGTTTCAGGGCACCAAAGTCATTCCCAGCTCAAAAGCCATTTCATACCCCCGCTTCAGCTTCCAAATCGAGTACTCGTCCGACGACGGCGAGAAGGAGTTGCTGCTCGCTGCTGACTCGCCCATCCAGCTGAACGAGTGGATGAGCTTCATCAGACAGCACATGGAGGATTACGGTGAGTTAAGAGATGCGAGAGTTATTGCTTAAGCTTTTGCAAATCGGTATAGACAAGTACCGTAAAATGGGGTGTATTGGAACAGCGGGGTCAATCGGAACAAAACTTCCCGACCGTACTAAGAAATTCTTCATAAATATACTGTTGGGTATTTTTCGCCACGAATTTTTTTTTTAAGAAAGGTAAGATCACAGGAAGTATTAAAAAATTAATTTTGTCAATCTGGCAACGCTACTGGCTTCTAAGGAGGGCTGCACGTGGAATGCTGGTAAACATCACATTTTCAGGGACTGCAAAACTTCATATGCATGAACAAACCTTCTTATATTTAAAAACTAAGAGTGGTATGTTTCAATTATACATGTATCTGAACAACAGAATACCACATTAGAATTTACATTTCTTATAAATTGTGTCATAAAAATGAAGAATTCTGAAAAATGCCATAAAAAAGAAATTTGTGGGGTGAATCGGAACACTTAGTTCCGTTGTTCCAATTCAAATTTATTTGAAGGAAACTTTGAAAAATCAAGATTCTAACCCCAATTCTTCTAATCAAGACAAGGACAGGGATTTATTACTGTTTACCCCTTCTCGTGAGCAACTAGATCTTAGAAGAAAGTTGCAGATTTAAAAAGATTTTTGCTTTAGGAGACTTCTTTTTACTTAAGATACATGGTGGAAAGTCATACAGACTTTATGTGTCAAAAGTCCAGCACACAGACAGTGATGAATAAGGGGGAAAATTTTACAGGACAATCCCCAAAACCCAGAGATTTCAAGAAACTAAAGAAAAAGCAGCCTTCATCCCAGAAGATGTGATGAAAAATCTTAAGCCAAGTCATAAGTTCTAGTTTTAAGGACAAGTACATATTTGTGGACGACATGAGTGACTTCCATTCATGTTAAATCTTTGTACTTTAATTCAAAAGCATTTCTTAAAGTTACTTTTCATTTTTCATAAGTTCAAAATTATTTTTAATTTTGACAAATTATAAACGTTTATTGGTATTAAAATTATACATTTATTTGACAGTAATTATCTGTTCTTATTCTCCCCCATCAGTATTACTCATGTTTGTGAGACCTATTAAAGGTTAAAGTGAAAAAAATAAAAATTTTATCATGTGTTCCGATTAACCCCTATCAGCGGGGTGATTCGGAACACCCATAATTTCCTATATATTTTAATAATAGTTGTTCAAAATGTTTTGTCTTTGCTTGGAATATCAAAAGTAAAGCAAGACCGAAGTTTTTACCCTAAAAACCAAATTAAAAAAAAATCTTTTAACTACTTTTTTTACAATCAAAGCTGAAAAGTGTTCCGATTCATCCCATTTTACGGTACTAAGATTAAATTAAAAATTTAAACAACCCCCGACCCTGATTGCCGATCTCATATTCAAGCGAACTTGTCTGGTCATAAAACATTTTTAATTTAAATATATTTAACCCATTAATGCCTACCGTCCCTTTTTAAGGACGGTCCAAAAAGGGGTCTGAATTTCCCCAAAATGAACATTTCAACCAAATAATAGTGTGCAATTAGTATCTTGGTATTGCTTCAATTCATTATTAACAGATTGTAGCACATAACCGTTGTAAAGTGTGTTCTGTAGCAGTTTGAATATGATCTTTATCAAAAATGACATCGTTCACAATCTCAAGAAAAAAAGCTAAGTTTTCAAAGTTATTCCCAGCGTCCCAGTTTATGTTAATTGCTGATTTTATTTCTTCTTATAAAATGTCTTTTTAAATATTATATCGTAGGCAGAAAAAAATTTTAGTAAAAAAAGTATGTACCCTCTGGGGTCTATCGTAACTTTTAAAGGATGATTTTTCTTTCCTTAATAAAAAAGTTATTTTTTACATCATATTTTTTTATTATTTTTCCTGTCCATTAAACACTGTTTGTAACCAGTACACAAAATATCTTTGGAAAATAAAATGTCAGGCATTAATGAGTTAATTGTTTTCGAGAGGATATGGTGAACAAGGAAAAGGAAAGAATCCTAACTAGTAGGAGCGCCCCAATGGGAGGTCACTGTGACCTCCCATTAATTTCCGTATTCGCCACATTTTGCTGACGATTCGGCAATTTGAAGACAATAAATAATTGCAATATTGAGATTATTTGTTCTTTTTGGTTTTTAGAATTGTTTTTTAAAAGATGTCTAATGTTTTTTTCTCACTAAATATTATGCATGTACGACATGTGCACTGTTCATGTTTGTATTTTATCATTCGGTAAAATTGGAACTTCATTCGGCAAATTGCTAATTTCTACCCTCCCAAAAATTTCAGTTCGGGGCGCCCCTGCTTACTAATAAAATTTTGCTTGTCGCAAAAGCACAATAAAGAAGACAAATTGAAAATTCTCATACTAAAATTAATGACGGGTATTTTAATTGTTAACCAATAGAAACTGGCAACAGATGAACATTTTAAATCGCTAAGTTTTCTTTCCTCGTCGGCCAATAATGACATCGGTTTCCAATCCTGTAGATTTAAGCCTTAGCCGCATTAGACGTCATAATTTGAGTTCTATTTTACATCAGACTGATGAGTTCGTAACAAAGACGAAACACTGTAAAATGTTCTACTGGCCTAATCCACAGTGTTTTAGGCAGGAATTCAAGTGAAACACGGATGATCTCAACTCAGCAATGCAATCGCAAATTCCTAAATTTGGATACGTTACAATTGCTACGAGATGCGATTCTAATGTAATTCGACTTCCAGTAGCGATTGCAATTTGCGATCGCCTCGAAGCGATTGCAATGGTGTTTCACTTGAATTCGGCGCTTAGTATTGTTAACTCCGACTACATGGAGTAAATGTGATAGTTTAAATTATTCACCATATACTCAAAGTTCTCTATCCCACTCTCCTCGTCTACCTGTACAACTGCTTATACACTAGGTGGCCAAAAGTATCCGGACACTTTCAAAATTTACATTTTTAGATATAACTCGAGAAATAAGTGATCAATTGTTCTTTAACTTCAGTCATACAAAATATATTCTTCACCGAACATTTCCAAGTTGAAATTAAATTACCTTTGCATTTGGGGGACGATAAGAAGGGGGGTCGAAAGAAAAACCGCTTTTTGACCATAACTCTTTGAAAATAGCTTGGAATAAGCTATGCATTTCAGTAATTAATTAGCATACTATGTATAATTACTGTACAAATTCAAATGAACGTACCACTCTTACTTCCGAAGATATGAAACATTTTTTAAAAAACGGCAATTTTATTTGAAGGGTTTTTGCTCATAACACGCAGAGTTTTTGATCAAACCTTATCAAAACTTCAGGAAAGATGACAAAATACAAGAGAAAGAACATACTAAAACGGTAAATAAAAATATTAAAAATCCGATGAGATATGAACGTTAAAAGGAAATAATTTTGCACGGCGCATGCGCGAAAGACAGAAATTTATAACTACAAAAATATTGTAGCCTGGTGTATACTGCATCTTATAAAAAAAGTTCCAGTTGAATATCGTAAAAATTGAAAAAGATATCAGCGATCTAGTGAGCTGTAATTCATTCATTTGCAGTCAATTCATAAATGGAGAGGGGGTGTTCACAAATAGTGTAGGGACAATCGAGCATATTTTTCAATGTTAAATTGTATACTGTTTAAAAATTTATATTTGGCATAGAAGTCACATTTCGCCCGTTCGGCCAAAAAGACCTTATAAGTAGGTGGCCAAAAGTATCCGGAGACCCCCTGAAACGTTGGTTTTGAACGATGACGAAATAACCTTTATTTTAAAAATAGCTCTTTGTGGACAGGCCCTCACCATGTATGTATTGTCTACGAATGAATGAAATACAGTTCACTAGATCGCTGATATCCTTTTCAATTTTCATGATATTCAACTGGAACTTTTTTTTATAAGATGCAGTATATACCAGGCTACAATATTTTTGTAGTTATAAATTTCTGTCGTTCGCGCATGCGCCGTGAAAAATTATTTCCTTTTACGTTCATATCTCATCGGATTTTTAATATTTTTAAAAACCGTTTTAGTATGTTCTTTCTCTTGTATTTTGTCATCTTTCCTGAAGTTTTGATAAGGTTCGATCAAAAACTCTGCGTGTTATGAGCAAAAACCCTTCAAATAAAATTGTCGTTTTTTGAAAAATGTTTCATATCTTCTGAAGTAAGGGTGGTGCGTTCATTTGAATTTGTATAGTAATTATACATAGTATGCTAATTAATTACTGAAATGCATAGCTTATTCCGAGCTATTTTCAAAGAGTTATGGTCAAAAAGCGGTTATTCTTTCGACCCCCCTTCTTATCGTCCCCCAAATGCAAGAGTGATTTAATTTCAACTTGGAAATGTTCAGTGAAGCCTATATTTTGTATGACTAAAGTTAAAGAACAATTGATCACTTATTTCTCCAGCTATATGTAAAAATGTGAATTTTTGAAAGTGTCCGGATACTTTTGGCCACCTAGTGTATAACCTTCTGTGTAACCCTGTTTTTAATGGGAAAGTGTAAACTACTAACTTTATGTGATTATATATTTCAATTATTTTATGTCTTTGTGTCATTATATGTTGTAAATGTTTTATGCTTCGTGTTACTATTCGTTGTAATTGTCATATGTTTTTGTGAAAATTAGATATTGTAATTGTTATAATTGTTTAATAAAAAGCCTCGAGGATGCTGTATCAGGTTAAATCACAACAATGACAGGTACTGTGGCCCCTCGAGGAGTGAAGTGAAGTGAAGTGAACAAAGATGAAAAATGACGAAACCGGGCTGTTGGTACTGTCGGCCCCACTTAAATGAATAATGTCGTTTCCAAGAAATATTATTCGATTAAGCGGGGTATTTCTTTAAACGGGGATTTTTAACATTGCGTCTATGGCATGAAAAATATTCGGTTCCAGGATATTTTATTCGTATAGGCGGGGTATTCGTTTATCCGTCACCTGATTAAGCGGGGACGACTGTATATTGCATATGTTATTCTCGTAGGCTGAAAAAACTAAGTTTTTTTCTCTCTCTCTTCTGATCAGAGCTATGGAAGCCAGCCAGTGAATCTCTCATGGAAATCTCATCCCCATGTGCTTGCCGCAACTCACAATCATTCAAGCATAGGAATAGTTCTTTGTACGATGAAACGCCATTTTCGGGTAAGTATCACTCACATGAGAGTATGTATTGTGCAAATTAAAAATTTCCTAGTAGTCCACCGCCCTCATAAAAAAATGTTTTTCAATTCCAAAGACTATTTCTATATGCTTGGGTGGCACTAAAAGAAATGAAATGAAATAAATGCACAATTTATTGATAACAACAGTCAAAAATTTCTTTCAATCTTAGTCTTTGCAGTTTAGTTAATTCGAAAGAAGTTAATAATAAAATTTAAATTAATAATTTAAGCGAAAAAACAGGCGGCATACAGCTTAGTACGAATAGCTTTAACTACACCACCTGTATTTCTTCGTCTCTCAATTTTATGTATTAACTAGCTTATTATACGGCGTTGCCCGGGTGCTTATTAATACAACATATGTGGTTTTTAATAGTCGTTCAAATAGTGTTGAATACAAATATTTGTAGCAGTGATTGTTTTTAACTTATTTTATGCTAAAATGAAATAGGTGAGCCTTAAATTGATAATTCATTGTTAATCATAATCTTTGTTGAAAATACTCATATTTAAATGTGTTAAATTTTATCATGCTTAAAGGCTTATCTCTATACATTCAAAATGAAAGAAAATAGCTATTTTGAGACAAAAGATTTGAATTTTGAGCTTTTCGGATTTTTTTTTTTTTTAATTTCAAAACCTCGCCTATGTGAATTCTAGTGCATCAAGAAAGCTCTGTGCCGAGCTTGATGAAAATCCGACGAAAACTGTGGATTTGTATAAGGAACAAACATACATACAAGCACACAATCCATTTATATACAGGGTGTCCACTCCAATCGTGGACCAATAGCTAATTTCTAAACCGTTAGAGATAAGCATATAGTTTATTTAGGAAAAAATCTCCAAATTACGAAAGGAATTTTGGGTCTATTCAATGTTTTTCAAAAAATCAAATTTTGAAAGAGTTACGAAATTTTAATTTTTATACAGCCCTCCAGTCCTATCAATCATGTTTAGTAAAACATTCTTGACACTGCAACGTTTAAAACTAAAAAAAAATTACTGTTCTACGACAAAAATTGACCGAGTTATGACGTTTTGAAAAATCAAGATTTTGAAGGATTTCGCATACGATCCCTTAAGCGATCGCTCGATGACCTCATAAAATAATGCAAAATCTTGATTTTTCAAAACGTCATAACTCGGTCAATTTTTGCGGTAGAAGAGTGATTTTTTTTTAGTTTTAAACGTTGCAGTGTCAAGAATGTTTTACTAAATATGATCGATAGGACTGGGGGGCTGTATAAAAATTTAAATTTCGTAACTCTTTCAAAATTTGATTTTTTGAAAAACATTGAATAGACCCAAAATTCCTTTCGTAATTTGGAGATTTTTTCCTAAATAAACTATATGCTTATCTCTAACGGTTTAGAAATTAGCTATTGGTCCACGATTGGAGTGGACACCCTGTAGATATAGATTTTGTTTATTTATTTATTTATTGGTTTTTTCAGAAGATGGTGAGTGCTCCAGTCAGTCATCCCTCCACAAAGAGAGCCATCGAATATCCACTCCCCCGTTCTGTTCCTGGTCGTCTGGCTCTTCCTCCACCAACAGCTCCTTCGAGCACCCCCTGTCCAAGTCGTCTCTCAACAGGCGATCCGTCAGTGCATATTTCCCTTCGTTTTTCCACTCATCGTGAAATTGCCCATGGACACTAAGATTTGCTTTGAAATACGGTTGTCTAAACACCTTAACCCATTTATGCCCAAGTTTTTTTAAACATTTTTTTCCAATCTTTATCTGCTTGAAACTCTTACTTGGAATGGTTTACATACATTTTAGGCTTAAAATAGTTCACCGCTGCCATATTTACTGAGTTATGTTACGTATGGGATATTTTGCAGATATGTGAGCAAAATACGACCTTACTTGACTTTACTTTTGCAAAGTAACATTACAGAAGGCATCTGTGATCAATTTTAAGCAAATCATTTTAAAATAGTTAATTTTATGAAAAATAAGTTCGCAAAGAAAAATTACTTCCTGTGGCTACCCAAGCTGGATCGTTGCTTGACTGATTTGTCTGAAAATAGTTGTCAATAAATAAACTCTGATGTCCAAATAATGGTTCTAACTGGTTTTCTCAAGAAGAAGGACTATTTAACTTGTGAAAAACAGCTTTTGGGCAATTCCATCGTTACAGACGTAACAATCGCAGACTTTGAACACTAATAATTCTGGTTTGGGCTGATGAAAGTCTTCAATTTTTTTTCCTGTAGTGTAACTTGATGATGTTTATGCTACATTAAATTTGCGTGCAGATTGCTTAATTACAAAAAAATACAGAAATTAAAAACTGCCTGTTACAGACGTAATTCACAAAACAGCAAAAACTCGACTATGTCATACAACTTACAATATTCCTCTGAATTATACGGAAATTTTGAACTTTTTTTTTTTAATACGTATTCTAGAGACTTCAAGCTTTCTAAAACCATAAAGATTGTGTGGATTTTGACTGCCGAATTTGTGAAAAAAATTCATAAACTTGTTACGGACGAAACAAAGTGGTGTTACAGACGTAACATCTCTGATTTGAAAGTAGAAAACAGTATTTTAAAGCAGGAATAAACAAAGATTTTTGTGCTAAAACAATACAGTAGCATTAATTAACACATTATTTGAATATTTTAAGTTATACTGTAACAGTTTTAGAAAATTTGGGTAAGTCTGGGGGAGTTGAGAGCATATGCCGGTATGTCAATATGTAACAATGAATTAATGCATCTTAAGACAATTATTTCCAAGAAAGATTGACACAAGAAAAGTTTAGAAGGACCTTCACACAAATTTATTTATTTGTATTCTTAAAATTAATGCATAATGGGACTGATACATAAAAAAATCGGAAAAAGTAAATTCCTCCCTGGAATCAGTGATTGGTCTTAGGAGAACTTAAAAATTTGTAAATGTTGGATGATATAGCAGAATACTAGTACCAAACTAAAATGTAACCTTCTTGGTGACAGTTGGTCAATTTTGATAATTTTTTTTGAATGAAAAAATGTGTCCTTTTTCGTCCGACGTTCTCGAAATTCGAACGGCATTTTCGTATTCTGTTCGAAAACAATGCATTTCGCGGGCTTTTGGCAAATTCGCGATGTTAGCCCACCGTTCTTCCAATTTTGGCGTCAGCTTTAAAACATTTTCCTGGGGCATATAAATAATTTTAACTTTTTCTGCAGTGGAGTTTGCACACTGAAAAAAGGAAAGAGCGTCGTTGACCAATGCTGTTCTAGATCTTACTCTCTGCCACACCTGGTGCCTGACCATACCCCCAACTCCATCCACAGCTCCCTTTCCATGTAACGTAGCAAAAAAATGCCAGTTGAGGTATAAATTATAATCAGTTATACCATATGTGTATTTTATTAATCTTAAGAAATAAATTTCAATTACATGCCGACATAATTAAAAATTTCAAAATCAGAATACCAGAAACTTTAGTACTCGTACCATATTATGCTATATACATGTATTGCTCATCCTGTGCTTTTTACCTATTTAATTGGAAATACTTTTGCTACGGACGTAACATAGAGCCATTTGTTATGTCCGAAATGTTACGTCTGTAACAGCATTAATTTAAAAACTAAATCAGTTGCAATATTTTTAACTATGGTGGGCAATTACTCTAAGAATTTGCCAAAAGGACCATTAAGGGTTTTTTTTTAATTTTGATTTTTTAGGACGTAATGACAACTTTTGCTTCTTTTTTGTTACAGACGTAACATCAAACTTCTTTTTTTCAAACTTCAATGACACCATTTAGATCAATTCAAAAGAAATTAATGAATGCATATTATTATAGTACCGTCTTAGTAGTTAAAATTGTGCTACAAGTAGTTATTTTTGTTTTTATTTTTCGATGAGAAATATGCTTTTGAAAATGTGTTCTTTTTTCTGATTTTTACAAGTTCGTGAATATCGTACTTCCAACTAAGAAAACAAGTATTATTCCAACTCTCACCAAAAAACCAATGCAGGATTCTTAAAATATACATCTTAAGCTTTAAAATGATGTATAACATAGCAACATAACTTCAATATGAATTTTTGACCAATTGGTTTCACTTTTCATGGAATGGCCCTTTAGTAAAAGGATATATCCATTACAGGTTTTTGTATGCAGTAACTAACAACCGCCCCGTTTTTAGGCTACTGGGCATAAATGGGTTAAGTTCTTCCCCAGTTTCGTTCATTTTTAACATAGTAGTTCTACAAGTAGTCCTTTCGGGTTCATGTGTTTATTGCCTTGTTCAAAAGTTTTTCGTAAAATGATCCGATTGAGGTTGAGTTAGTTGCATTACTCATAGTTTGTATGTTAAGAGCAACAGCAAATATTTGGTATTTATTATTCAATTTTAGATTGCCATGTTTTGATTCAATCACAGATTGTTTAGGTTTAGGGTATAAATACCTCATGAAATATTCTAAGTGAAGTTGACATTGATCTGCTCCAACGCTGTAGATCTTAAGCTAACTTAATTAACGAAACATTATAAATATATTAGTTAAAACTGAAATAAATGCTTCTAGCTTTTTTCCCTTGAAGTATATATACCATATTTAAATTTAAAACAGCGTCCCGAGTTCGATCTCCACTGCTCTCTTCTTGAGGTTTCTAAGTCTCGTATTGTCTACCGTAAAATTTACAGTAAAGTAGGATTATACAGTAAAAGTTACTAGTAACAAGGGGTGATACCAGTAACTTTTTCTGTAAAATTTCAGGAATTTTTTAACTGTATATTTAAAACTAAAAAAGACCCTTCTAGCTTTTTGCATGTAAAATGCTGTTATATATACCTCATTTAAATTTCATTTTACGTTTAAGCAACTGTGTTCAAAGCAAATTGAATCCATTTTACACTAGTCATGCTTTTATTTTAAAGGCATCTTGGAAAGATATGTTGTTCTGTCGTATAAAAGATCTTTTTTACTAAAGGATATTCATTACTGAAGACTGAAGAGCAATTACGATACATCCGGCTTCTTTTCAATTATATCCATACTCTTTGCAATAAATAATATTTTTATTTACATTGAATATACTATCGGCCCCGCCCTAACGAATACTGTCGGTTCCAAGAAATATTATTCGATTAAGCGAGGATCTTTAACATTACGTCTATGGCATCGGTTCCGAGATATTTTATTTGTATAAGCGGGGAATTCGTTTATCCGTTACCCGATTAAGCGGGGACGACAATATTTCAAAAGGAATTTTAGTACACGGAAAGCATTATTAAAAGAGGTACAAAAAGTGTGCAATAAAATTTAAAAGATGCAGTTTTTAATGATTTGTTTATTATTTTAAATTAGAATTTGTTGTGTATTTTATTCTTATATTAAGTTACATCTTTTATACACTGTTTTTAAATTTCAACTACTAAGAGAAGTTGAAATTGAACTATTTTTTTAAGTAGTATGATTGTATCATGTAATGCAAATTAAAGCTTTTGATATAATTGCAATTTCTTCTATATCTTTGATTACTAAAGTCTAAGTTTTTTTCGATATTTCTTTTTTTTTTAATATAATTTGGTGATAATAAATTCAGAGAATTCATGTGGTCAAGCATAAGAAACTTTCATGATTTAAAACTTTTAGAAATTGTAATCTAAAGGTTGTCTGCAAAGCATATAATAAAATGATGCTTCTATGAATACAAATTTCTGTTTCATGGAATATCCAAAGATATGTTTTTGAAAGGCAAAAAGAGAGACAATTTCTGAATTTAAAAATTCTACGTATATATGTCCATATTCCTGTTTAAGACTTTTTATGGAAATGCTAAAAAGTTTTTTTTTTTTTTTTTTTTTTTTTTTTTGCAATTAGTATTATGGAGTAAAAACTAAGCGTTTGGTCTGAAACTATTATTTATATTTTTAAGTGCTCCTTATCCATTTTTTAATTTTTTTTTGATAACATAAAAGCTCATTTTCCCCGCGCTTATCATCATCGGAAACTTACTCATCTACTATATGAAGCATGCATAGAATAGAGCATATCAGTGAACAATCATACATTTACTCTACATGTTATACTGATGACTATGAAGCGCAAATTACCAAATTAGACTGAATTCCAAACACTTCAATTAAAAACATAAGTTAAAATAAAGTTGGGCCCATAAATGCATGCATTTATTTGTATGTAAGCATTAAGTAATTTATTATATTTACAATAAAAATAGACTAATTGTTTTATTTATTTATTTTTTTTTCAAAACTATAAATGTAGGTAATTTTATTTTCCAAAGCCTTTGTATCTGCATTGACACACAACGTATGAACGGTTCTTTCTTTAATGAAAGCATTTTGAAACTGAAATTAGAAACATAAAATTAATTTATTAATCTGTCAACTAATTTGTTTGCGAAAAGTAAATCCTCACCTGCATACCACCTACATATAAATAATATTATCAAATTGAACTTTTTTTTGAAAGGCATTAATTAGGAATTAGTTTCAAATATGTCCGAATGAGGTATGTGTTTCGAGTTTTGTATTACATGCGTATCTTTTCAGAAGTATTCTTCGATGAATCATGTTGAAATTTATCAATCATGTGTGTGTGTAAATATTGCATGGCAATAATATTTTCCATTTTATTTTGAGAGAAATGTACAGAATCAATTTTGATGAGGTTGTTATTTTGCAAAAGGTTTTATTTTGTTTTTATTTAATACCCATTTACCTTTTAAAGTGTATACATTATTGTAAAGGTACTTTTTGAAAAATAAAAGTGATTTGTAAAATTGGGTTTGTCTTATTTGTATAGGAAGAATCAAAACTGTCCTTTCAACGTTCTGAAAGTCAAATTTTTTACAATTTTTGGAAACCCTGTTCATACGTCTGTTGATTTTTTTGGGGCTCTCGAACTAGGTAATCGGACGAAATTTGGTACACATGAGCACCCTCATTTGAACTGGTGATGATTACTTTTTGGCAACAATTTCCTAAGAGGGTATCTCAATCAACCATTTCCAGGTTTAGCATGTCTGCTGTATTTCAAAAAATAACACAAGGATTCGTATAAAAATTGGTATCATAAAATGGGGTGTATAGGAACAGCGGGGTCAATCGGAACAAAACTTTCCGACCGTACAAAGAAACTCTTCATAAATATACTATTGGATATTTTTCGCTATTAATTTTTTTAAAGGTAAGATCATAGGAAGTAGGAAAAAATTACTTTTGTCAATCTGGTAACACTAGTGGCTTATAAGGGGAGCTGCACGTGGAATGCTAGAAAACATCGGGTCATTCCATGTCAAGTGTCCCAAATTTCGAGAAAATCCCCACTCGACCCCCTCCGATGTTGATGAAAATTTTTTTGGATGTACATATAAGACTTGCATGAAACCATACCAAAGTATAGCTCTATAAGCCTTATGGTTTAGCCAATAAAAATTATTGAAAAAAGGCCTCTTTTTCGTGTCTTGAAAAAAATGAACAAATCGTCAAGTTTGTGCTTTTATTGCTCGCGACCTAAGACGATTATCAGGCTCAAACTTGGTGATTCTAATCACTGTTTAGGGTAGAATAACCTACTTGTGTAACAAAAGCTTCATGCACTGTACATTTTTTGCAATATGCTGCCAAAGTTGGTAAAAAATCGTATTTTGGTAAATTTTGATCATACGTTATCAGCTTGTATCTGCTGAGAGAATGACTTTCTGAAGCTAATTCTTTCCTCGTTTGTAGCCTGATAGTTCGTCCGAAAGGTGTGTAAGTGGCATCTCGATAGCTCAAATAATTGCTGAATTATGCGAGTTGAAATTCCAGTTAAATTTCTATTTTCTCAATTTTGTCTCAATTTCAAAGGGCAATATCTCAAAAGGGTCATCTTGGATTTCAATTTTCTTTACATCATTGGAAAGAACACACTTTTCTTAACTGAAGAACGTTATTTTTATTTTTGAGACAAACCAGTTTCAAGGGATATTGCAGGTCAAAAATGTGTACGTCATTCAACGTGAAATCAAAGAAAAAAATACATAAACCTCAAATGTTGATGTCAATTTGTTCTATTGAAATTTACAGTAGCTATTGTACTTATTTTCTGATAAAAAAAAAACTTTTTTAGATGTTTTTGAACTTTAGTTTTTGTGTGCGCATCCGTAAAAACTCAAGAAATGGCAAAAAATAAAGTTTGATTTTTAACAAAAATAATTATCTTCTTATCGCTGCTATAAGAGCTTGAGTCTTTTCCTATGTGTTATTTTTAAGCTCTTGAAACAGAATTTCGGATGATATGTCACTTGGCAAGGTGTCATTAATATTTTAAATTCATAAAAAGTATTGTTTCTTTTTCAAAAAAATAAAATAAAATAAAAAAAACATAAAAATAATTAATAAATGAGATAAATAATAAATAAAACAGTTAATGTGGTGTGTACGTGATAAACTAGCTGTCGTGGCCGTCACGAAACTTTCTTCTATATCTATCTTATGAATTCCGGTTACAAAATAAAATACGTACTCGGCCGAGTAATTGGAGACAGCTCCAATTTCCCAATTATCGTAATAACCCTGCAAATGCAGAATCAATGAGCGAAATTGGAAATCATTGCAAAAGCCTTGTTTGGATAAATTGCAAACATTTTATTTGTTAGTAAAAAGAAATTGGCAACAGTTAAAAATTTCAAATCATTGAAAGTTTTCAGCTGTTTTGATAATTAAATAGCGTGAAAGCGATTTTTTAATGAATTAATTTTTCGCATTGTTGACTAAGCGCAAAAATCACCCCACCCTCCCCCTGGGGCGATTGGCGCCAAAATTTAATCGATGCTTGCTTCCATATTGGGTTAGTGTTATTCCAAATTTCATTCAAATCGCAGCAATATTTCCCGAGATACAGTAGGTGCAATGACAAAAAAAGCACTTTTGATTGCTCCACCCCCTTTGAGATATTGACACACAAATTGAATCAGCACTTGTACTCAATAGGGTCTACCTATGGACCAATTTTCGTTTGATTCCGCCGGTTACTTCCTGAGATATAGCAGTCACTACCGCGCAGAGCACGTGCGATTGCTCCACCCCCCTTGGAGATATTGACAAACAAATTGAATCAGCACCTATACTCAGTAGGGTCTACCTATGGACCAATTTTCGTTTGATTCCGCCGGTTACTTCCTGAGATATAGCAATCACCCCCGCGCAGAACATGTGCGATTGCTCCACCCCCCTTGGAGATATTGACAAACAAATTGAATCAGCACCTGTACTCAGTAGGGTCTACCAATGGACCAATTTTCGTTTGATTCCGCCGGTTACTTCCTGAGATATAGCACTCACTCCCGCGCAGAACACGTGCGATTGCTCCACCCTCCTTGGAGGAATTCGCTAAACAAAGTCATGTGCACCAGTTCACATGGTGGTACATATGTGCAAAAATTTTTGTTCGATTTCATGCAGTAGTTTTTGCTCTAGCGCGGCCACAAAAACTGGTCACACACATACAGACTCACACACAGACACACACACACACACACACACACACAGACAGACATTTTCCAAAAATGGTCGAAATGGACTCAGCGCACCTCAAAACGTGCAAATCCGTCAAAATTCGACATTCGAAAATTTTCACGAAACCAATACTTTCTTCTATATATTAGATATAGAAGAAAGTAAAAATATGTATAATAGGACTGCATAGCCATTTTTCTAAAATGCGATAACGAAAGTTTTTGATAGAGTTGAATATTGCAATTATTTCCACCGTGTAAATAAATGATAACAATAATAATTGAAAATATGATAAGTATTAATTGAAAAGCCATTCATTATACTGCCGAGGATGTGTTTAGATATTCAGCCTATGATTGCAATTTGCCCATAAACAAAATTGATGAAAAATGGGAAAATGCTTTTTATGACCTTGAAACATTAAAGACCTACAACCTTACCAAGTGACATATCATCCGAAATTCTGTTTCAAGAGCTTAAAAATAACACATAGAAAAGACTCAAGCTCTTACAGCAGCAATAAGAAGATAATTATTTTTGTTAAAAACGAAACTTTATTTTTTGCCATTTCTTGAGTTTTTACGGATGCGCACACAAAAACTAAAGTTCAAAAACATCTAAAAAAGGTTTTTTTTATCAGAACATAAGTACAATAGCTCCTATAAATTTTAATAGAACAAATTGACATCAACTTTTGAGGTCTATGTCTTTTTTTCTTTGATTTCACGTTGAATGACGTACACATTTTTGACCTGCAATATCCCTTGAAACTGGTTTGTCTCAAAAATAAAAATAACGTTTTTTAGTTAAGAAAAGTGTGTTCTTTCCAATGATGTAAAGAAAATTGAAATCCAAGATGACCCTTTTGAGATATTGCCCTTTGAAATTGAGACAAAATTGAGAAAAAAGAAATTTAACTGGAATTTCAACTCGCATAATTCAGCAATTATTTGAGCTATCGAGATGCCACTTGCACACCTTTCGGACGAACTATCAGGCTACAAACGAGGAAAGAATTAGCTTCAGAAAGTCATTCTCTCAGCAGATACAAGCTGATAACGTATGATCAAAATTTACCAAAATACGATTTTTTACCAACTTTGGCAGCAAATTGCAAAAAATCTACAGTGCATGAAGCTTTTGTTACACAAGTAGGCTATTCTACCCTAAACAGTGATCAGAATCACCAAGTTTGAGCCTGATAATCGTCTTAGGTCGCGAGCAATAAAAGCACAAACTTGACGATTTGTTCATTTTTTTCAAGACACGAAAAAGAGGCCTTTTTTCAATAATTTTTATTGGCTAAACCATAAGGCTTATAGAGCTATACTTTGGTATGGTTTCATGCAAGTCTTATATGTACATTCAAAAAATTTTTCATCAAAATCGGAGGGGATCGAGTGGGGACGTCTCGTACACTTGACATGGAATGACCCCATCACGCTTTCATTGACTGCAAAACTTCATATGTAAGAACAAACCTTCTTATATTTTACACCTAAGAGTGGTATGTTTCAATTATGCATGTATCTGAACAACAGAATACCACATTAGAATTTGCATTTTTTAAAAATTGTGTCAAAAAAATGAAGTATTCTGAAAAATGCCATAGGAAAAAAATTTGCGGGTGTATCGGAACACTTGTTCTGTTGTTCCAATTCAAACTAATTTAAAGGAAACAGTTTGAAAAATGAAGAATCTAAACCCAATTCTTCCAGACAAGACAAGGACAAGAATTTATTACTGTGTATTTCTTCTCGTGAGCAACTAGATCTTAGAATGACAGAAAGTTGCAGATTTAAAAAGATTTTTGCTCCAGGAGACTTCTTTTTACTTAAAATACATGGGGAAAAGTCATACAGACTTTATGTAGCAAAAATCCAGAACACAGACAGTGATTTATAACTGGAAAATCTTACAGGATAATCCCCGGAACGCAGAGATTTCAGAAACTAAAGAAAAGGCAGCTTTCATCCAGAAGATGTCATGAAAAAACTTAATCCAAGGCAAGACTGCTAGTTTTAAGGATAAGTACATATTTGTGGACGACATGAGTGACTTCGATTTATGTTAAAGCTTTGTATTTTAATTCAAAAGCATTTCTTCAAATTAATTTTAATTTTTCATAAGTTCAAAACTATTTTGAATTTTGACAAATCATAAATGTTTACTGGTATAGAAAATAAACCTTTATTTGACAGTAACTATCTATTCTTATTCTCCCCATCAATATTACTCATGTTTGTGAGACCTATTACAGGTTAAATTGAAAAAAATAAAAATTTTAACATGTGTTCCGATTGACTCCTATCAGCGGGGTGATTCGGAACACCCCTAAATTCCTATATATATAAATAATAACTGTTCAAAATGTTTTGTCTTTGCTTGGAATATCAAAAGCAAAGCAAGACCGAAGTTTTTACCCAAAAAATCAAATAAAAAAAATCTTTTAACTACTTTTTTTACAATCAAAGCTGAAAAGTGTACCGATTCACCCCATTTTACGGTATACATATTGTAACGAGTCCGTTGCACCTTCAACTTTCTTCAAATGAGCATTCCAATCTTGAGGAAGTAACTATAAATTTATTTACAAGTATTTACACTATTTACAATAAGAGCAGAAAACAATTGCTAAACATCAGCAATTAGGCAACAAACAGTACACTGTACTCTCAACAGTAACTCAGCACCACGTATCTAACGTGAACAGTAATTAAGCAATTACAAAAGCAAAACAACCATCCGCCCAAGCGAACGAAAACGAGCATCTCAGAAAACCCATCTGAGAAAAACTAACTGACTTGTGTTCAAGGCCAGCTTTTTATACTCTGAAGGACATTTCTACTACGTTCTAGAAATATCTGGAGTATTCTGTTTATTCATAACTTTAAACAATTCATTCAAGAAAACGCTAGAAATAAAAAGAAAAACACCACTCCGAGCGAAAATGTCTTCACGCTTATTAAAGTTAGGGCAAGTGTAAAAACTACAAAGTGTTACGGGGCCGGTATACAAGTGATAAAAGTGATATCTTCAGATACTTTTGCAACATGACGTCAGATAAAACCAAAACTAATGAAAATGATGCAAGGCAGGAAAAACAACAACTATTTACAAGATTTGTAACATTGCCCCCTTCCCAAGGACTGCACGTCCCGGGCAGTACAATCCCCAGAAAGGAAGCAAGGGAAAATTTACAGATGCACACATTACATGATAACCAATCGTAAACAGTATAAACAATAACAATGAGAACATGAAAGAAATAATAACATTGATAGAGAAATATTACAAACAATTAAAGGCAAAAGTTATTTACAAAATTTACAAACAAATTACCATGGTAGCTCTACATTTAATTTACGAACTATGGCCATAGTATGGGGCTAGCCGATCATAATGGACAACCCTAGGTTTGGAATGTGATGACTTCTGGATCCTCACTACGACGTCGTTCAGCCGGTGGAGGACTGTGTAGGGTCCATCCCAATGCGACTGCAATTTGGGTGACAGACCTTTACGTCGGATGGGATTCCATAGCCACACCTTGTCACCTTCTTGAAAGTCATGGCCAGTGGACCTTGTGTCGTATCGGGTCTTCATTTTCTCCGTCGCGATGTTGATTCGCTCCCGTGCGAAGTGATGAACGTCTTCCAACCGGGCCTGGAGATCCTGGACGTATTCCTCAGGCGATGAAGGCGCATCTGGAGGGAGACTGAAGACGAGATCACAAGGTAGCCGAAGCTCTCGGCCGAAGAGCATTTGTGATGGGGAATATCCAGTGGTCTCGTGGACAGCACTGCGGTAGGCCAGCAGAAACAGAGGAAGTTTCTTGTCCCAATCCTGTTGATTTTTGGAGACCATAAGCGAGAGATTATTAAGGATTGTCCTGTTGAATCTCTCCACCATGCCGTCCAATTGTGGGTGTAGTGGTGTCGTTCGAATTTTCTCAATTTTGAGGATTTTACATAGGCCCTTAAACACAGCAGAGATGAAGTTTCTCCCCTGATCGGAGTGGATCTGCAAAGGTGTCCCATATCTCGCGATCCAATGCTGGACTAGTGTCTCTGCTACAGTGGTAGCTTCTTGATCCGGAATGGAATATGCTTCGGGCCATTTGGTGAAATAGTCCCATCAGTAGTTTTCGGTAGAGGACCAAGAACGTCGATCCCGATTCGTTCGAAAGGAGCTCCTACGTTGTAAAGATGTAGCTTCCCGCGGCTTCTTCTCTTCGGTCCTTTACGGGCAGCACAGGCGTCACAAGAATGACACCACTTCTCTACGTCATCCTTCGCCTTGCTCCAGAAGAAGCGTTCTCGAACCTTGCAGAGGGTTTTCAACACACCAAAATGTCCTCCAGTCGGACTACTGTGCAACTCCTTTAGAACGTCTGGAATTCTTGATCTGGGAAGGAGTAACTGCCATTTGAATGCTTTACCATCGTCAGATTCCCATTTCCGATACAGGACGCCATTTCGCAGCTGGAGAGAGTTCCATAGAGCCCAGTATCTTTTCGTTGCAGGACTGTAGATAGAAATGTCTTGCCAACTAGGTCGCCGACTGTCTTTTTCCATTAACTCTATGATAGGCTTTAGGTCTGGGTCTTCAAGCTGATCGTTTCTTACTTGGTCGTCACTCCATGGATCAGGATCTGAAGATGATGAAGTAGCAGTAACTTGACAGGCAGTAGGGATTGTCGTCCCGTACTGTTTCTCAATTCGGGAGCAATAATGGCAGTTCTCGGAACAAGGTCTTCTTGATAATGCGTCAGCATTCCCGTGTGACAAGCCTTTTCGGTGCTTAATCTCGATGTCATATTCCTGGAGCCGCTGTATCCACCTGGCTACCTGGCCCTCTGGATTGTTGAAATTCAACAGCCAAGTTAAAGAGGCATGATCAGTCCGGAGCAGGAATTTACGGCCGTAGAGGTAATGATGGAAATGTTCTACAGCTTTAACTATGGCGAGCAATTCCTTTCTCGTGACACAATAGTTTCGCTCCGACTTGGACAAGCATTTGCTCCAGTAAGCGATGACATGTTCGTTACCGTCTATTTCTTGAGATAAAACAGCTCCAACGCTCTCGTGGCTCGCATCAGTGTCAAGTATGAAGGATTTTTCAGGCTGAGGATAAGAGAGAATAGGCGTTGATGTTAAAGCCTCCTTCAGCTGTAGAAATGCATCCTCGCATTCTTTGGACCATTCAAATTTTTGTTTGCTCTCCGTCAGCTTATGCAAAGGTCGTGCAATGTTGGAAAAACCCTTCACAAACCTCCTGTAGTACGTGCAGAGCCCCAGGAAACTTCGCAGCTGATGGACATTTTCGGGGCGGCTCCAATTCTTGACTGCAGATACCTTATCTGGATCTGTTCGTACACCTTCGGAAGAGATAATGTGACCAAGGTAGTTCACCTCACGGCGGAACAAATTACATTTGGACGGGCTTAACTTCAGGTTGGCTTCCTTAAGCTTTTGCAGCACCTTCCTAAGATTAGCCAAATGTTCCTCAAAACTGCGTCCTATGATGATAATGTCGTCCAAGTAGACAAGACAGGAATCATAAGAGAGTCCTCGTAATACTGATTCCATAAGACGCTCGAACGTGGCTGGTGCATTGCAGAGGCCGAAGGGCATCACTTTAAACTGCCACAAGCCTTGTCCGGTTGTAAACGCCGTCTTCTCTCGGTCGTCGGGGTGTATCTCCACCTGCCAGTAGCCGCTCTTCAAATCCAGGGTCGAAAACCACTTGTGTCCGGAAAGGGTGTCCAGAGTGTCATCGATCCGTGGAAGAGGGTAACTGTCCTTCTTGGTGATGTCATTCAGGCGTCGGTAGTCAACACAAAATCTGGTGGAGCCGTCTTTCTTTCGGACCAAGACGATAGGGGATGCCCAAGGACTGGATGAGGGTTCGATGACGTCATTCTCCTGCATCTCTTTCAAGAGGATCTCAACCTCTTCCTTCTTGGCGAACGGTAGTCGTCTTGGATGCTGCTTGATAGGGGGATGATCTCCAGTGTCGATCCTATGCTGCGTTAAACTCGTGCGACCAACGTCTTCGGATGTAGATGAAAACACCTGCTTGAAGTTGTCCACCAATTTTTCCGCAGCGTATCTTTGATCCTTCGATAATGGTGCACTCCCAATTAATTTCGAAGTCAAGGATTCGGAAGACACAGTCTCGGAGGAATCAATTCTCCTGATGATGCAGTTTACGGGAGTACAAGTTGCCAACACTTCTCCTTTCTTAATATTCCTCGGTCTTTCACTTACATTGGCGACTCTCACAGGAACTGCATTCTTTGAAAGGTCCACAAGTGTAGATGCCACCAGTACTCCTTTTGGGCTATTGTTCTGATTAGGATATTCAATAAGGCCGAATTTAAAACTGTTGTTTTCCTTGACGGAGCCAGGTATTAGTATTTCTGATCTTGGGGGAATCAATAAATCTGTTTGGGCTATTATTTGATGAGCGGATTTTAAGTTATTTTCAGCATTGAAAATTGCTATGTCTTCCCTCATCGAGTGCAGCTCATTATTTTTAAAGTCGATAGAAAAATCAAATTTTCTCAAAAAGTCCAGTCCGAGAATGAAGGGATCTGTAATGTCAGCGACGAATGCCGTGTGATGGTAAGTGGCGCTCCCGAACATTATTTCTAAGTTCACTTTTCCTTCAATCTCGATTTTGTCACCTGTCACAGTCTGGAGAGTAACGCAGGGTGGCGTCCATAAGATCTTGAGTCCAAATTGATGAGCCACATCAGTCCTAATGATGGAAACGTTGGCTCCTGTGTCCACAATCATTTCGCAGGGAAACCCATTCACATATGCGTAAATGAAGAGTCCATTGCAGCCGCCACTTCTTGAGGAAATCTGGAAAACTTTGGGATGGGGCTCATTCCAATTTGGCGACCTCCGCCCCGCGAGATTGCCATAGCTTAGTTTTCCTCAGCTGAAGAGGAAGAGGTACCCTTCCCTCTTGTTTCTTGGCGGGCTTCGCAGTTCCTTCGTACGTGGCCCTCACCGCCACATTTCCAGCACTTCAGTGGTTGTCTACTTTGGTCTTTGCGAGCTGCAATCTTCTTCAGGGTCCCCGACATCTCTTTCATTTGTCGCTCAAGTTCCGAGAGACGAGTTAAGTTCGAATCCTGGGCGCTCACTTCCACGCCCCTGATTGAATGGCGATCCTTGCGGGATGTTTGCTGTGCAGCCTCGAACTTCATTGCGTAGACCAGACCGGATTTAAGATCTTTAATGTCCGCCATCCGGAGAGCCGTCTGAATTTCTGGACTTCGCACTCCGTCTATGAAGTAGTTCAGGGCCAGGCTATCGCGAACATCTGAAGGACAGTTCGAGAAGGCGAGATGGGAAAGCCTCTCAACGTCTGCTGCAAAACTTGCAAAGTCTCTCCGGCCCTCTGGAGTCGGGATTTGAGCTGAAGTTGGCTGAATTCTTTTTGGCATGATTCGCCAAAGCGAAGCTCCAAGGCCGCTGATAAGGCTTCGAAGTTGCGGATCTTGTCCTCTGGGAAGGTCTGTAGTATATTAGCTGCATCCCCTCTCAGCGAGGCTGCAAGTTGACAGGCTTTCGTGGGAGAGTCCCAGGAGTTTGCTTCTGCAACGATGAGGAACTGCTTCTTGTAAATATTCCACGATTTCTTCCCGTCAAACGTGGCCAGTTTGATGGATGGACGAGAAGTTCCAGCTGCAGCTACACAGTCATTTGCGTTGTTGCAGGATGCTGATAACTTCGATTCAAGTTCTTTAATTTTCTTTTCCATATGGTTTTCTACTGTGGTGATTCGGTTCTCAACGCTGTCTGAGTTGTTGCAGGATCCTGATAACTTTGATTCAAATTCTTTAATTTTCTTTTCCACATGGTTTTCTACTGTGATGATTCGATCTTCTAGAGCCTCCACTTTATTTTCCATGTTGATAAATTTAGTTTCCACCAAACTTTTCATTGACGTTAGATCGCTCTTAATTTCTTCTTGACTTGAAGTTATGCTAGCGGTTAAATCACTCTTTAATTGTTCTTGATTAGTAGCCAGATCACTTTTTAACTGTTCTTGATTAGTAACCAGATCATTTTTTAATTGTTCTTGATTAGTAGCCATAATCGCCATATCATTCTTGAGGTCAATTTTAACAGCGTTGATCGCATCAAGGAGTTTTTTTAGTTGTTCATCCATTGCTCGGGTAATCACCATAAAATTCCGAAGTCAAAAAGTCCTTAGGAAGAAAAGTTCAAGTTCACAGATAATTCCAAGAAAGTCCTTGAAGATGCCCCACGTTGGGCGCCAAAATTGTAACGAGTCCGTTGCACCTTCAACTTTCTTCAAATGAGCATTCCAATCTTGAGGAAGTAACTATAAATTTATTTACAAGTATTTACACTATTTACAATAAGAGCAGAAAACAATTGCTAAACATCAGCAATTAGGCAACAAACAGTACACTGTACTCTCAACAGTAACTCAGCACCACGTATCTAACGTGAACAGTAATTAAGCAATTACAAAAGCAAAACAACCGTCCGCCCAAGCGAACGAAAACGAGCATCTCAGAAAACCCATCTGAGAAAAACTAACTGACTTGTGTTCAAGGCCAGCTTTTTATACTCTGAAGGACATTTCTACTACGTTCTAGAAATATCTGGAGTATTCTGTTTATTCATAAATTCGAACAATCCATTCACGAAACTTCTAGTAAAAAGAAAACAAAAACACACTCAGAGCGAAAATGTCTTCACGCTTATTGAAGTTAGGGCAAGTGTAAAAACTACAAAGTGTTTCAGGGCCGGTATACTAGTGATAAAGGTGATATCTTTAGATACTTTTGCAACATGACGTCAGATAAAACCAAAACTAATGAAGATGATGCAAGGCAGGAAAAACAACAACTATTTACAAGATTTGTAACAATATGTACAGTCATAGAGAAAAAAACGAAACAGTCTTGATTATTCGGTTGCTGTACTTGCTGAGAAAAAAAGAAAGGTGTCATCTGCCATGGATTAAAGGCTTCTTCAAAACAACATATAAGTGATATTTTATTAGAGGCCATATACAAAGTGAAATTAACACGAAGTCTGATTTTGAAACCCTGTTTTTGGCAACGTAATTAGGTGTGGAATTCAAAAAGCAGCCAGGATATCAAGTGGCATTAATTTAGGAGCAGGTAGAATACAGATATGAACAAAGAACGATGAAGGGATCACCATCACATACAAAATGCTACTTTCAAGATCAAAGCTTACCGATTAACGCAAGAGTAAACAAGTTTTTCTTTTTTCAAAGAGTTGACTAAAGCTACTTGCTATAAAATGTAATCTTTAAGAAAAAAAAATGTTCGTTTTTTTAAATCATTATTTTTTTACAACTTGCAAAAAGAACCCTACGTTAGGGGAAATAATTCAACATTCTATCATTTTGATTAAAACAAAGACAGTAGTACACTCTTCTCTGCACACTTTCTCAGCCAGAACATTCCTTCTCGAGAGGTAAATGTTTTAAAAGTCCTTATAATTATATAACCTACTGTATTAGGATTGGCAATAATGTAAAACCGTGTCGTACACTTTAAAAAATCTTCGAATCGTCAGATTATTTCTGGGTAACCTTCAGAATTTGACTTCTTTCCATCACTTTCCTTTAGAAACCAAGTATCTGCGATAAAAAGCTTCATGAAGTGCTGTATGTTACATAAAAGCAGACTTCATATTATCTCGAAACATTAATCCATTTATGTCCAGTAGCCTAGAAACGGGACGCTTGTTAGTTACTGCATACAAAAATCTGTAATGGGTATATCATTTTACTAGAGCTGTTTTTCACAACTAAAACAGTCCTTCTTCTTGAGAAAACCAATTAGAGCCACTATTTGGACATCAGAGTTTATTTATTGACAGCTATTTTCAGACGAATCAGTCAAGCAACGATCCAGCATGGGTAGCCACAGAAAGTAATTTTTTGCGAGCTTATTTTTCATAAAATTAAACTATTTTAAAATGATTTGCTTAAAAATGATCAGAGATGCCTTCTGTAATGTTACTTTGCAAAAGTAAAGTCAAGTAAGGTCGTATTTTTCTCCCATATCTGCAAAATATCCCATAAACAGGACGGTAAATTATTTAATAAATATGGCAACGGCGAACTACTTTAAGCCTAAAATGTATGTAAACCATTCCAAATAAGAGTTTTAAGCAGATAAAAATTGCAAAAAAAAATGTTGAAAACTTGGACATAAATGGGTTAAATTGCCTTCTCGTTTCAAACTGCATCCAGAGTTCTTATTGCGAGTTTCGCTTTCAATGTAAAATAAGTGTTTAAAACGAAACACTTAATAAAAACGTCAAGTAAAGTCTGCAACTGATAGCTAAACGTATTCCTCTTTCTTTACGTAGGAATCTACACTGCTCAAAACAATTAGGGGAGCACATGGTTTTAACAAAATTACGCAAATATGTATACCAATAAGTAACATAAAATGAATCGTTCTTAATTCAAAGCCTACCAGGAAACGGAATAAGATAATTTTATGAACAAATTAAAGTTAATGAGGCCAAAAACCAGAAAAAGATAAGTGCGGAAATCGGGATGTTGCAGAAGCGTCCGTTTTATTGCCGTAACTGTTAAATTCGATAGCGCAGTTGTTTTTTTACATTTTTTTCTGGAGACAAGGTTACTTGAGAATGTCTCAACAACGTGATTTACTGGAATCCATGCCATGGCATGTTATTGGCAGGCTGGAATCCGGGTAAACACAACGTTGTGTCGCGGATGATGTTGCAGTCGTCAGAAGTGTTGCAATTCTGTGGAAACGATTCCAAGAAACAGGAAATGTTTGACATCGATCAGGGCAAAGTCGGCCATGTGCCACTACAGCAACTGATGATCGGTATGTACGGTTAACAGCCCGTCGAAACAGAATAGAGAATGCTACGCATCTGCAAAGGCAGTTTTTCTTGGCAATATTACGAAGGGTGTCGCCCCCCCCCCCCCACACAGCCAAACAGTACGTAATGGGCTTCATGAGGGAGGGCTCTATGCACGTAGGCCAATGGTCTAAATTTTGTTGACCCCACGCGACTGTGTGGCCAGAAGAAGACGGATTGCTGAACATCGAAATTGGGAGCAACATGGTTGGATCCAAGTGCTGTTTACAGAGGGGTTGCAATTCAGTCTGGAGAGTGACAACGGACTTGTTCTGGTATGGAGCGACAGGGGCACTCGAAATAATCCCGCGTTCGTTCGTGAAAGGTCACAAAACAGACGAGCTGGTTGGGTGGTATGGAGTGGAAGGTGGAATCAGCATAGGCGGACTTACGGGCCTGCATATCATTTGGAATGGCACTTTGACGGGCCAAATGTATGCAGACGAGATAGTGAGACCTCATGTCATCCCTCACGCTGGAGCTATTGGATATTCCTTTGTTTTTCAAAACAATATTGCTCGACCGCTGAGAGCTCGTCTGATGGAGAACATGCTTGAAACTGAAAAAATACAGCGTACGGAATGGCCAGCGTGCTCTACTGACCTGAATCTAATCAATCATGTTTAGGACATGGTCGGACAATGCATTGCTGAGGGACAAAGGTCGCCTGTTACTGTCCGAGACTTGAAGATTGCACTTCTTGAGGAGTGGAACAGTACTCCCCAAATTCATACCCATAAGCTTATCGCATCCATACCAAACAGGTGTGCAGCAGTCTTAGCTGTTCAAGGAGACCACACGCCTTATTAAAACACATGCAACATGTCTAAACAGTACCTTTTTTTCATTTTTTACATGTAACCAAAATGTTGCCCAAAATCAAATTTTTATGTTTTTTCCACATTTTCAAAGAATTTAAGATTAATTCCAAAGTTTTTAGGTTTTTTTTTTTTCTGTATTGTGCATTGATTCACTTTTTTGCTTGCTCCCTTAATTGTTTTGAGCAGTGTAGTTCCATTGTTTCCGGTATCACAACTGTATACGGTAGCTCAAATGAATGAAAATTGCTTTTTTAGCATGTTTTAAAAACTACTGGATATTTTGAGCTGCTGTTTTGGATTATCTTTTAAAATCTCCAATACTATATGGTTTCATAAAGGTCCAGACTAGCGGTCGCCACTCGCCAGTTAATAATTTTGCCGGTAAATAATTTAATATCGCCAAAAATAATTAAAACGTGCTGAAATATCAATATGTGATTAAATATCGCTGGTCTAAGCCATGGATATACAGTTCTCATCACCTCTCCAGGTAACGTCCGTAACAGAAAGTGTTCAGGGTACCTTCTCGCAGAAAAGTTCAACACTTAGCAAAACGATACCTCTGACACAATAACAATCTGAAAGATTTAACTAAAATTCATTTCTCCAGCGTTATGTTATCTAACCACTAAGAAAAGAGTTTCGGTATCACACAAGTACCGGAAATTTATCACAATAGAGAAAAGGTGTTTTCTTTAATAGCAAGATTAGCTTTCTGTAATCGGGAACGCTCTGAAATAAGATAAGCAAGGGGAATAATTGTTTTTATTTATCTGAAATATGAAAGATTTATTCAGTTTAGAATAAGAGATGCTATGTGAAAGTTGGGAAAATGATATTTTCAATTTTAATCTGCAAAATTTTGGCTGTTACCGTGATTGCACAATCGGATGAAAAAGGTATGTTTTAATTTAAACTTTAAGTTTGCAGTTTCTTATTATTCCAAATTCTTCAATCTACTTTTTAATGCTTTTCCTTTAGTT
Organism: Uloborus plumipes; assembly: GCA_038373865.1. Lineage (NCBI taxonomy): Eukaryota > Metazoa > Arthropoda > Arachnida > Araneae > Uloboridae > Uloborus > Uloborus plumipes. The sequence continues at coordinate 33,209 of JAXGGA010007911.1, forward strand.
TTTTACTTTTTAGTTCATATTTAGTAACAAATTTGAGCTTATGTCAGCTATTTTCTACTGCACAAAAAAGATAAATCTTAACAACTCTTTTTTTAAACTTCTTTTTCATCAGTTTGTTCTTAATATATTGCTGTGATAGTTGTGTTCTCTTCTATGAAAACTCTTTTTTAAACTGCAGCCAAAGATAGTTATGTAAGGAAACTGAAAACAGGCAAGTGATGAAAAATTATTCGTTACCAGATTTTTTTTTTAATTGCTTAAAAATCTCCCCATTTTTATTTCATAGCATCACAGAAATTGTAAAATTTATTATATTTTACAGCGCACAACTCCGATTTTGCCAACCTCGAATCTACGTTTTCCTCACGTTTTACATATAGAATTAAATGAAATTCACACAACATACGAGCATATTTCGTTTGAGTCTGCACACTGCAAAAAATGAACTGTTGTTTTTACAGTGTTATACTGGCAGCCGAGGTTCCAATTTCAAAATGTAAAATGCACAGTAATAAACTGTAAAACTAGCAATTCTACAGATTCTTACTTGTAAAGTAAGAAATTTTGCAGTTTATTGCCGCAAAATTTAGCTGTATTATAATGTAAAAACAACAGTATAATACTGGCAGCAAAGGTTCCAGTTTAAAACTAAAATGGGCTGTAATAAACTGTAAAATTAGCAATTTTGCAGTTTATCACTGTGAAATTAGCAATTTTAGAGTTTAGTACTGTAAAAGTAGAAATTTTGCAGATTCTTACTTGTAAAGTAAGAAATTTTACAGTCTATTGCCGCAAAATTTAGCTGTATTATTCTGTAAAAGCAATAGTATAATACTGGCAGCAGAGGTTCCAGTTTAAAACTAAAATGGGCGGTAAAAAACTGTAAAATTAGAAATTTTTAGAGTTTAGCACTGCAATAGTAGAAATTTTACAGATTTTTACTTGTAAAGTAAGAAATTTTACAGTTTATTACCATAAAATTAACTGTATTATACTGAAAAAAAAAACATTCATTTTTTACAGTGCATATGCCCTGGCATCGATCGGTTGAAATAAAAAAGTAAATTTCACATTAAAAAATGCATCTTGTAAAGAAAGACTGCATTCTGAATCACGATTTTCAAAGGGATGAGAGAAATATAGCTCCTCGGAAATTATGTTTCAACAGATATACAGATCTTAGGTAAAGCTCTTTTGGGTTGCCTTTCTTGTAGAACAGCAGTGCATAGAACTGCTCTACGATTGTCTAAAAACTCTATGAGTAAAAAACTTTGGTAATGTTGTATTGGATTAATTTTGAGTGTTCCCTGAAACAGCAGCATTTAATTTCCCGAAGTGTATTGTCAAACTCTGTTGTCACACTAAGTTTTCTTCGGTTTTGATGTCTGTATCATTGCAAATAGTGGCACTTAGTCTTTTTTTTTAAAGAAGTAGAAATATCATGTAAGAGTGAAGGCTTTCACGGCCGGTATCAATAGAATATGAAATTTCCGAGCTGTTGTGCCGTGGTCTGAGTGTAGACATTCCAAACGTTTCGGTCACAATTGCAGCGGCCACAATTGAATCTTCCCTGGAAGCTCCGTCAACGCCACTGACGATGGCCGCTGTAATTCAGTCGTCGAAAGGAATCTTCCCTGGAAGCTCCGTCAACGCCACTGAAAATGGCCGCTGTAATTGTGACCGAAACGTTTGGAATGTCTACACTCAGACCACGGCACAACAGCCCGGAAACTTTCTATAGAAATATCATGGGTTTTGCTCAAATTGAAACTAAAATGGTATGAAAAATATTATACACTTCTCTCAGCAAATTTCTTTTTCGTTTTTTTTTTTTTTTTTTTCGTACATTGAAAAAAAAATTAATCCCTTTCTAGTGCCATTCATTTTGTACATTTCCTACTTTGTTAGCTTCTGATATGTATCATAGATATTGCGACATTTCAATATTACATTATTTGATATAAAAACCCAAATACATCTACTGGCAAAAAACGGGGAATTCCCTCGACATAAAGTTGACTTTGGCTTAAAAAAAGATAAGAATTCTTCACTGATAAGGCAAAAAGCACGGCGGGTTTAGGCGCTCTTTCAATCGCACATGTGCTGTTTATCAAAAAATTACACAAAAAATAAACTGTTTTCTAATCGCAGCTTATTAAAACGAATCACTTTCGAAGATTGTACGCTTTTTTGTAAACACAGGTGCGTCTCCTTAATTTCATGAAAACTTGTAATTGTTAGTTTTGCTGTAATCCTGAGAGTACTTTTACAATTTAGAACAGCAGTTTTTTTTTCTTTTTTCAAAAATACGCCATCTTTTTGTACATATTCAACATTGTTAAACTTAAGAAATTACGTGATGACGTGTGTGAAAATTTTTGCAAAACTACTCACATGGGTCGACACTCAATTTTGGTATATACAGAAGAAAATTAATTTTGGTAAATAATAAATTAAAATAAAAATATAAGTAAAATATTTACATGAAGGTAATAGAAAAGAAACATATTAAAAAAATTAATTCATAAATAAAAAAATATAAAAATAAATAAAGGAATAAATAAATAAAATATATAAATAACAATAAGTAAATTTAAAAGATAAATAAATAAATAAATAATAAAATAAATATAATTAAAAAATGTTTATAAATAAAAAAAATAAAAATTATAAATGCAAAAAAAATAAATAAATAATGGAACTGCAGTTGCTCTATTCTATTTGGGAAAATACTCGAACCGTTTACCGTAAATAATTAGATCGGAAAATTATTTCTCTGACTCAACAGGTAGAGCTCCTATTAACAGGTAACACTGAATTTTGTGTGTTCAGTTACTTTTTTACGAAAAAGTGCCGCTTAAGATACATAAAAAAGATTAGCGAACAATGTTTCAATTTTTGAGGAAATTAATTGTGTCAGGAACAACGCTATGAAGTAGAAAATTTACAAAATCATTTCTAGACATTTGTTTCGGGTTACAACAAATCCCTCACGAAATTATTTCCTCCGAGTGAATATTGTTTCCTTTCACTGACGGGGTCAACGAGAAATTCTTTCAAGCCTGTAATTCAACTGGGTGAAGCTCAATTTTTCGCAATAATGGAGTTACAAAGAGCTCGTCTTCCAAGTGTACATTTGTTTGCAATGATGGGACTGCAAAAAATCTCTTCAGGGATGTAAGTCATCAAAAGAAAATTATTTTTACCAAGAATAGGAGGGGGGAGGGTTCCAAATAATTCCTTCAAGTAAGTTTGAAGTAAGTTCCCACAAGTAAGTTTGTCCAAGTGAAAATTATTTCTTCCCATTAATGGGGCTACAAGGAACTCCTTCAGCAATGTCTGTCATCCGAGGGAATAATTCTTTGCAGTAAAAAGAATCCCTTCACTGATGTTACCAATAATTGGAGTTCAAAATCCCCGTTCAAAATCAGTCTTTCAGGGATGTAAGTCGTCCAAGTGAAAATTATTTCTTCCCAATAATGGTATTACAAGGAACCCCTTCAGCAATGTAAGTCATCAGAAGGAATAATTCTTGGCAATAATGGGGCTAAGGCGACAAGGGACTATGGGCCCTGCTCCACATCATTGTAAAACGCGACCGAAACCGGGGGCAGAAATCGAAAATCCGGGTACTTTCCACACTATATGGATACCGGGTACTTTCCATACCGGGTACTTTTCCATAATCCATTTTACGTTTCTGCTTAATTTTTCTGCTTTACGCCAATGTGGAGCAGGGCCCTATCATTTTTTTCTTTAGCAATTTTCAATGAATTTCTTTGAAATTTGCAGCATAGCTATATGTTGCTAATACTAACACATATAAAAATTTTCATTGAAATATTTTAAAATCAATCTTTTTTAATTTAAAATTTGAATTTTAACACTTTTTATATATTAATCCTCGCGACTGAAATTTCATCAAAATGACAAAATACAAGCAAAATGTGGAACGTAATACAGGTAGTTATCAAAATAATGGAAACACTTGAGATTCATCAGAAAAATCTACCGTTCATCGCAAAAAAGCGATCAATTGTTCTTTAACTTTAGTCATACAAAATATAGACTTCACCGGACATTTTCACATTGAAATTAAATCACTCATGCATTTGGGGGACGACAAAAAGGGGGGTCGAAAGCAAAACCGCTTTTTGAACATAACTCTTCGAAGATAGCTCGGAAAAAGCTATAAATTTCAGTAATTAATTAGCATACTATGTATAATTACTGTACAAATTTTTATGAACGTACTACTTGTACTTCTGAAGATATGAAGCATTTTTTAAAAAACGGCAATTTTATTTGAAGGGTTTTGGCTCATAACACGCAGAGTTTTTGATCAAACCTTATCAAAACTTCAGGAAAGATGACAAAATATAAGAGAAAGAACATATTAAAACGGTAAATAAAAATATTAAAAATCCGATGAGATATGAACGTTAAAAGGAAATAATTTTTCACGGCGCATGCGCGAACGACAGAAATTTATAACTACAAAAATATTGTAGCCTGGTTTATACTGCATCTTATAAAAAAAGTTCCAGTTGAATATCGTAAAAATTGAAAAAGATATCAGCGATCTAGTGAGCTGTAATTCATTCACATTCGCAGACAATACATAATGGCGGGGGGTTGTCCACAAATAGTGTGGTAACAATCGAGCATTTTTTTTTCAATGTTAAATTGGACACAGTTTGAAAATTTATATTCGGCATAGAAGTCACATTTCGCCTATTCGGCCAGAAAGACCAAACACGTAGGTGGCCAAAAGTATCCGAGCACCCCCTGAAACGTTGGTTTTGAACGATGACGCAATCACCTTTAATTTAAAAATAGCTCTTTGTGGACAGTCCCTCACTACTTATGTGTTGTCTGCGAATGAATGAAATACAGCTCACTAGATCGCTGATATCTTTTTCAATTTTTACGATATTCAACTGGAACTTTTTTTATAAGATGCAGTATAAACCAGGCTACAATATTTTTGTAGTTATAAATTTCTGTCGTTCGCGCATGCGCCGTGAAAAATTATTTCCTTTTAACGTTCATATCTCATCGGATTTTTAATATTTTTATTTACCGTTTTAGTATGTTCTTTCTCTTATATTTTGTCATCTTTCCTGAAGTTTTGATAAGGTCTGATCAAAAACTCTGCGTGTTATGAGCCAAAACCCTTCAAGTAAAATTGCCGTTTTTTAAAAAATGCTTCATATCTTCAGAAGTATAAGTAGTACGTTCATAAAAATTTGTACAGTAATTATACATAGTATGCTAATTAATTACTGAAATTTATAGCTTTTTCCGAGCTATTTTCGAAGAGTTATGTTCAAAAAGCGGTTTTGCTTTCGACCCCCCTTTTCGTCGTCCCCCAAATGCATGAGTGATTTAATTTCAATGTGGAAATGTCCGGTGAAGTCTATATTTTGTATGACTAAAGTTAAAGAACAATTGATCGCTTATTTGCGATGAACGGTAGATTTTCCTTATGAATCTCAAGTGTTTCCATTATTTTGATAACTACCTGTACATCAGAAAATAAAATGTTGGGAGTACTTTTTCTATATATTGTGGCAAAAATTAAAGAAAAGAAAACTAAAATCTACATTTTTTTTTTTTTTTTTTTTGTAAAAGATATCCATATTTCAATAAAACACAGCAAATATATTCGACACAGCTAATAAAATAGAAAATTCCTTCCCAACAAAATGTTAACAAACTTCTTAAGTACATGGCAAACAATTTTTAGCAAATTTAAGTAATAATTTTTTCCACTTAGACCAGTGTAAAATTTGTAAAAACGGGTAAAATTATGTTTTGAGAAAATCAACATTTACTATTTTACTGTTGTATATTTCATTATTAAATTAGTTTTTAATACAAATTCACCAAAAATAAGGTGAAGCTATTTGTTTACAATAGCAATAACATGTATTTCAGTCATATAGTTTTTAGAAATATCATCAAAGAAAAACCAATTTTTTGACCATTTTTTGCTCATCTGAAAGTTCCTTCTCACCTTGAAAAGAATCCCTTCACTGATGAAAGATATTAAGAGAAAATTATTCCTGCCAATAATAGGAGAGATCCAAATCATTCCACCAAGTTTTTGTAACAAAGTAACATTTGAAGATTATTCAATGAAATTATTAGCAATTTTTATGAAGAAACTAGAGCGGCTTCCCGTGAACCTCTCAAAGAAAAAAGGTTCATGTCGGTGCCCCTTAAAATTGATCACTAGATAATCTGAAAAAGAAGAAAAAAATTATTTTATTGGTTAACAAGTTTTTACAGGTTCTGTTTTATTAATTTTATTTTTCATTTACACGTATTTTAAACCCATTAATGCCTGACATTTTTTTTTTCAAAGATATTTTGTGTACTGGTTACAAACAGTGTTTAATGGACAGGAAAAATAATAAAAAAAATATTATGTAAAAAATAATTGTTTTATTAAGGAAAGAAAAATCGTCTTTTAAAAGTTACGATAGACCCCAGAGGGTACATACTTTTTACACTATTTTTTTTTCTGCCTACGATATAATATTTAAAAAGACATTTTATAAGAAGAAATAAAATCAACCATTAACATTAACTGGGAAGCTTGGAATAACTTTGAAAACTTACCTTTTTTTCTTGAGATTGTAAACGATGTAATTCTTGATAAAGATCATAATAAAACGGCTACAGAACACACTTTACAACGGTTATGTGTTGCAATCTGTTAATAACGAACTGAAACAATATCAAGGTACTAATTGCACACTATTATTTAGTTGAAATGTTCATTTTGGGGAAATTCAGACCCCTTTTTGAACCGTCCCTAAAAAGGGACGCTAGGCATTAATGGGTTAAAGTATCAAAACTTTCGATTTGTATTATGAACAATCAGCATTTTATTTAAAAAAAACTACTTTAAAAAAAAAATCTTGACTCAGTTATTTGCATAAGTTTATTAACCAATTAAATCATTTTGATTTTGTTTATTTCAGATGATCCAGTGATGAGTTATGAGGGGCACTGTGATGATTTATTTTTTTATTTACTCTTTTTTGATCTGCCCGTGAAGAGCAGATCAATGGCTCATTTCTATCCAAAATCATTGACAATTTCAAATTTTTGAAATGCTCCTTTATCAATTAGTAATTTTAAAAATGAATATACTGAGATTGCCATCGAAAATTCTAATCAAAAATATGTTTGTTTATTTTAATCTTTTTTGTTTATTACTTATTTATTTATTTAGTTAGTAGTTATTCTTTTATATCGAACTTAACTCACTTTCCTCTTAAGCTAGAAATTGCAGTCATCTTGAGTGAGTTTCATTAAAAGTACAGAAATCTTAACGAACTTGAACAAATTATTAAACTTTTCGAAATACTAGGATCAGAAAAGTTAAATATAGTCAAGAATTCTAGAGAAACGTAATCTTGGATTTTTTTTTTTTTTTTGAACTTCATACTTTTTTTTTCTTTTCTTTCTCTATAAAATGAGTCAAGTATACAAAAATCAAGTTTCCTCGGAAACACAGGATGCGTCAAGGACTACCCTGATTTTGACAAGTTACAATTTATAAACGGGCTCCAGACTTTCCGCGTTGAAGTCTTAGAGAACTTTTTAAAAAAATATATATGTAGTACTTTTGAAAACTTCAAAATTTGAAAATAAGAAAGCGAAATTTGTGGCTAGATGAACTAACTGTCAGTTTTTTCTTCACTATAGATGAAGAGTCTTTTTGCAGTTCAAACCCTTGCCAAAATGGTGGACGGTGCTTAAACCAGTGTTGTTGCTTTTGTATAGATGGTTTCTCAGGAGCTAATTGTGGTAAGATAAATGCATGTATGAAAGTGAATGTTTTTAGTTGATTCAACTTTATCTTCCCAAAAGACACATTTCCTTACCCATCCAACCGTAAAAATCTGCATTTCTGCTCAGTCCGGTTATCTTCATTTTTCCTGCCATGAGAGTCCAAAACTTTTTACCCAAACAATTGCTCAGTACACAATTACTTTATGACAATGTTACGAATGATGAAAAAAAAAAAAAAAAAAAAAAAATCAAACTAAGCACGATCATAATATTCCTCCAAAAGTTTCAAAAACAAATAATACCTTCAAATGTGCATTGAACTTTTTATTACTACTTTTTTTTTTTGCATACGCAGTCCGAACAATATGATGTCCTCGTAGGACAGCACAAAAATTATTTGACCTAGAAAGTTTTTTTGTTTTTTTAATTGTTAGAAATACTTATTCTGATGTTATTCAATTCATATTAAAGCAATTTTTCATTTATTTTTTTCTACAAAAATTTTTGAACAGCCAAAAAGTCACCTTTTTTGCTTGTCCCACCCTGTTTCTAAAATGTAAATAAAATATTTTAAAATTTTACGTGAACATTGCACAAATTCCACTTGTAGTGTTGAATTATGTATAGTTATGAGTGTAATATAGTGTTGTTTTAGCTTATTTAAATGATTATATAATCAGGTAGATTATTTTGAAGTTTGTCCCCAGATTGCATGTCCCTTTCTTGGCCTACAAATTGGTTCAATTATTAAAGGCAAAAAGAAGGAATTTTGAATCTGCAGTACTATAACACTGTTTATTCTCATCACTTCTTTGGACTCATAGAGTATTTTGTCTATAGAATGTGTCTGCTGTTCGTATTATTATTCCTTAGTTCAAAATGAGGTATGTAACATTTTCGATGTCCCTCTCCTGGCCAACATTTCTGTTCTAAATAAAATAAAAATAATAATTCTGCCTGCAGTGTGTAATTGAGTTAAGAGGATAAAAGAGAAAAATACCATTATTTACCTTCTATATAATTCCGGGTAGAAATATCAGCCTTTTTTGATTAAAATGTCCCTCTCCTGGCGCAAAAAAATGTCCCTCTCCTGGCGCAAAAAAAAAAAAAAAATGTCACTCTAGCATTACTTTTAAAGCACTGGTAAAACATCCGGTAGAATAGATGGATTTATTTACCAAACATTAGTTAAAAATATTAAAAAGGAGTCTCATTTATTAAAAAAGTATTCATTTAGAAAAATTTGAACTTTATTTTATGATTGTAAATCTCTTTCTTCATATAAATATTAAATTTGTCGGATGCTGCATCTCTTAAAACAGTGTTCGTTTAAGGAGGTTGTAAATTAGTTTTGTTTGTCAACAATAAACATAGTTTTTCATTCATGTTGAAGTTATTTCTTTGTTATTGTTGTAAAATTTCTGATAATCCTTGATAAAATTCATTTGTTTGCTCGCTTAGTGCTTCTTGTCACTCTCTCGGTTTGAAAAAATTGACCCCCCTTTTTTGGGGTGTAGCATACTTAAAGTGAGTTCCCTCTATTTTTCTCTTAATAAGCTCCTAACAAAGAGTAAGTATGATTTTTTAAAGATTTTTTTAAGCATTTTTATTTTTATAGAGTTTGTGAGTCGAAAATGCCAGGTTTTTGGAGAATCACCCATAATCCAGATTCCAATCTCGACGGCGCGGCGGGAGGGGGGGGGGGAAGGAGTTGATTGAAAAAAGGTCAAAAATTAAAAAACAGTTGACTTTGACCAAAATATTTGCTGCTGTTTCCTCTGTTTTAAAACGTTCAATTTAGAAAGAGAGCATCTGAGAGTTTAAATATCCGAGATTAAAAGTAATAATAATAAATCTTATTTTTGAACACAGAATTGAAAAAAAGAATGGTAAAAAATCAGGAAAATATAAGATACACTGCGCTCATGTATGCTTCTCAAAAAATAGCGTTAAATATTCGAGAGTCATTTACTTGTCGCATTCCATTTTCATTAGTTTCGTCTTTCCGGTTTTATCGTATGGTGGTTATACTAATGCCTACTATAATGACCTTGATTCTTGCATAAGTCTGTTCACACGGTGCACATCCACATTCTCAAAAGTGAGAGAGTGACCTACACTGTAAGAATTCTTTCGCTAGATGGAAATTTATTTTTTCAAACTTGATCTGTTATTTCAGGACAATTTTTTTTTTTAACGGGATTCCAAGTAACGGACCTCACGCACCAAATTATTTTGAACACTTCCTTCTCAATTCTTCCCGCCTCACGTATACACAGTTATTAACTAACCATATTAATTTGGTTTTGGTGCAGAATGTTAGTGGTTTTATCGCTCATGATAGTACGAGAGCGATTTGTTTCAGGAAGTAAGCATTCGATTAAGTTTTCTGTTGAATCGGCAACTTCAGGTTGTAAAATATATATTGCACAAATTCTAAACTCCTACTGGTAGCTACAGAATGAAGCACAGGTATACCGAAAATAATCCTGTTTAGGCATGTGAATTTCAATATTCACTGGCTGACGTCTACATTTCTTGATTTCGGACTTCCACAAATCATATTAATTGTACGAAAAGTATCATTCGCCATTAATACACTACTATTTTTGAAAGATCAAAGACAAATTACTCATTAATTATTCAAGAGAAAAATTATGCTGAGCGAAAAAATATTTTTTGAATATTATTTTTCAAAGTATACGATCACCAAGAAACTATGACGAACAACTTCATTAACAGAAATAATAATTCTCGCAGAAGATATAAAAATGTTAATAAATTAAGTTTCCTATTTTGAATCAATATACACATATAGACAACGTTGCAACAGTTTTTTCGAGTCCATACTTTTCTTCTTAGCATAGTGCTTTTAACCTCTAATTTTCAAAGAATAAAAGTCTTGATTTAAATGGTTACTAATAATTGAAAAATTTAAATTAAAAGACTCCTAAATTCAAGCACTCACTGCAGACGAAATTAACAGTGTGTTAATGTAATTTTATTGACAATTATATGAAAAATGGTTCCAAAACATTGGACAAAATTTCGATGCTAAAATTAAGAAAAAAAAAAAAATCTTCTCTCAGAAACAAATTACTAGCTATTTATAAAATCGAATTTGTAAAAGAAAAAAAAACAGTGATCGTTAAATGGGTAGTATTAAAAGTAATTGTCCTTGTCATTAATCGACCAAACCGATTAATCGGTAATCTACCGATTTGCTTATCGGTGTATCTCTACTAATAATAAATTTTATTATATAAGCAACTGAAACCGAAGACATAAAAATTCAACCTAAAACTAAGCCTACCGGTGGGCAACTCTCCATTAATGAGAACTTTTAAGTCCCTTTGTCATGACTTCGAAAATATTCTTACGAAAACTCAATGATTTATTTATTTCTATTTTTAACACATTTAATAACAAACTACTGATTCACTCACCAAACTAAAATTTATATTTAAAAGTATTATTAGGAGTATAAATACAGCATGTAGTAAATTCTCTAGTTTGTCAATTACTACATAAGTGACTCAGTTAGAAACAAAATTAGATCAAAAGTGAAATAAGTTTTGCCTTCAACGAAGTCAAGTCACCTATTAACTAAAGCGGTATTTTGGTTTGCTTGTATAATGTAGTGGAATTAGAAAAATCAATTCCCACAATGTGTAAAGTTGTGTTAAATACATTTAAATTATCAGTTTTTGAAGAAAAATTTGATATATTCAAAACCAAAGTTTAAAAAAAACATGCTCGTATAACGTAGGAGAAATGATGTATGGGGAAAAATTAACTTCTTTAGAAAGTTGAAGTTTTCGCAACTAAGGACTGCAGCTTTGTAACATTAAATTAAAACCGTTATTGTTATTTTTACTTTGAAATTATTTTTCTACCAAATCTCTTTTTGTATCAATGTGTGCTATAGTTAGTTGAACATGTTCTTAAAATGTATATTTTTTCATAAATTTCAGTTTCAACTACTTGATTTACACGAAATGTCGTACGAGAAAGCCTTATAAATTGGAACATACTAAAAGTTATACCTTAATACATGCTGTCTGACCGCGGATGGTAAGGTTCGATTTCGAGTCCCGACTTGGGCATAGATGTACTTTCTCTCTTCTGTCTTTGATCTTTCTTGGTGTGAAGGTGCTATGAATGGTTGCCTACGTTATAGACGGGTTCCCATGGCATGTGTGGGCTATAGAAGTCGGACTTCCCATCAAATTGCAATAAAAGTTCGAAAAGTGAAGCAGCTCCCCATAAATTACCAGTTTAGCTGGCCCAAGGCAGCAGCAACAACCTTAATACATAAAGATATCATCAAAAAATATTTAAATTAAAACAATTATCATTTACGTGAACAAAAATGTTTTAAACTTCAATGATATAAATTAAAAATCTATCTTCTTACAGAAATAGCACCCGAGTCGTCAACTGTATCAGAAAGTGACAATGCTTCAGATTCAACTGAAACTGTTCTGATATCGTCAAGCAGCGTGTTAACTTCTCTTGAAGCCTCAACCTCTTCAAAAAGTGCAACTGAAAATCTCTCTCCGATAGTAAGACCAACGAATTCTTACATATCATCTTCTACTACATCAGCAGATTTCTCATTGAGCACTGATTCTTCCACCGGCAAAGGAGCAACATCGACAGATTTCTCGCTGAGTACCGATTCTTCCACCGACCAAAACGTGACATTAACAGATTCCTTATTGAGTACTGTTTCTTCAACCGACGAAGTAGCAACATCAACAGATTCTTCAGTGAGCACTGATTCTCCAACCGATAAAATAGCAACATCAACAGATTCTTCAGTGAGCACTGATTCTCCAACCGACAAAGTAGCAACATCAACAGATTCTTCAGTGAGCACTGATTCTCCAACCGACAAATCAGCAACATCAGCAGATTCCTCGGTGATCACTAATTCTTCCAACGATAAAGGAGAAACATTGACAGATTCCTCGTTAAGTACTAATTCTTCCACCGACAAAGACGTGATATTAACAGATTCCTTACTGAGCACTGATTCTCCTACCGATACAGAAGTAACATCAACAGGTTCAGTGAGCACTGTTTATTCCACCGATAAAGGACCAACAGTAACAACAAGTTCTGAAAATCCTGAATTGACTTCTGCCATCACACGAACTTCCTTTAAAGACACATCCCAATCAATTAGTGAGGAAAATAACCTGTCTCTATCAGACGAAGATGGGGACAGTTTCTCAGAAGAAAAACCTGAAATATCAACAGGTATTTTGAAAAACGCTTTGCCTTTTTTTTGGGGGGGAGGGGGGGGGGCTTAGTACATTAGCAATGTTTATCCTCCTTCACAAAGTCGAATTGTTCATTACGAAAAATTCGTGAAAACAGAGGTCATCAGACTTTTTAGTCAAAAGGCCATTTTTCAAAACTTCTTGAGACGTTGGGCAATAGTCAGATAGAGATTGCTCATCACATGAACATGTGGATCAAAACGACAGGCAAATTTCGATTTCAGAGCTAATTGACACATGTGATGTTTATATTTTAAACTAGAGTTACCAGCCACTTCTTTGCCACTGGTAAAACTTAAAGGATTTTCACTGTTGTCACCGTATCCAAATGCCGAATATAACAAGAAGTTCTGTCAAGAACTAAACGAGCCTACTTTCCCGTACACCGACATCGGCATTGTAGCATCGGATCAATATTCTCTTGATTATCTGAAACTGAAAATTATGTCAAACATACCTCTGTAGCACTTAGAGCTGATTTCTAAAAGCAAAATATACCCCTCTCATCAGATGAAATAGACACGTAAAAATTAAATAAACGAGTCAATTAAGTTTTGTCGCACCTTTTAAAGAATGTAACTGTTATAGTTCTTCCGTAGAAAAATTCCACAATCGTTTTCAAAAGAAAAAAAAATAAATAAAATAAAAGTACAAAGAACTTCAAAACACATTTTATCAAAGAAAGAAAAAAAAAAAACTCGTTCGTTAATAAAATGTCTTGAATTTCATTTTTAATCCGTTGCCAGTTGTTAAATATAAATAAAGAATAAAATGCTCTCGTGAATGAAAAATTTTTGTTAGCAAAAAAAAAAAAAAAAATATCGTCTGCCAAAAAAAAAAATCATAATAATAATAAATTAAATCAAAACAAATAAATAAATAAACAAAAAATCGTCTGCCCAGTCAGTCATTTTTTTCTGAGCCTGCATTTCCGCCATGTTTGCGGAGTCGGAGTCGGAATCAGAGTCCTCACAGAAGATTATTCAGAAAAGTACTTTACAATACATTATTTATCAAAATCATTTTCTTACAAAGTTAGTTTGAAGGAAATCCGCCTTGAAGTTCAGAATCAACATTCAATTTAAATTTTCCAGTAGGCGCTCATGTTAAATTTTTTTCTGAACTGTTCATCATTGAACGAAAAATGGTTCAAATTGAAAAGTGAAATATGGGAATGAGTCTCTACGAGATCTTTCGAACAAAAAAAGTTTATTCAATTCTGACGGTTCATTTAAAAGTTATTAGGTGGAGAAAGGTTGCTTGAACGGTTCAATGTTGAACGAAAAAATGTTCAAATTGAAAATTTAAATACGGTAATGAAGTATCCTTGCCGAGATCTTTCGAACAAAAAAAAGTTTGTTTAAATCGGACTGTTCACTCAAAAGTTATTAGGGGTGAGAGCTTATTTGAACGGTTCAATGTTGAACGAAAAATTGTTCAAATTGAAAATTTAAAAACGGGAATGAAGTATTCTTGATAAGATCTTTCGAACAAAAAAAAGTTTATTCAATTCGGACGGTTCACTTAAAAGTTATTAGGTGGGAAAAGGTTGCTTGAACGGTTCAATGTTGAACCAAAAATGTTCAAATTTAAAATTTAAATACGGTAATTAAGTGTCCTTGCCGAAATGCTTCGAACAAAAAAAAATTGTTTAAATCAGACTGTTCACTCAAAAGTTATTAGGGGTGACAGCTTGTTTGAACGGTTCAATGTTGAACGAAAAATTGTTCAAATCGAAAATGTAGATACGGGAATGAAGTACCCTTGAAAAGATCTTTCGAACAAAAAAAAGTTTGTTCAAATCGGACTGTTAACTAAAAAGTTAATATCGCGGGCCAGGTTGTTTGAACGGTTTAAAGTTGCACCAAAAATTGTTCAAATCGAAAAATCAAATATGGGAATGAGCTGTACTCGCCGAGATCTTTCCAACAAAAAAAAGTTTGTCCAAATCGGAATGTTCATTCAAAAGTTATTAGGGGGGGACAGACAGACCGACAGACCGACCGACCGACAGACAGACACACAAATTCCCCATCTCAATGCCCTACTTTCAAATTTTTAATTTTTCGATATTCATTTTACCTTTTTATTTTTTTAACTTGGCGATATTTTTTAGACTTGGCGATATTTTTTTTCACTTGGCGATATTTTTTGGACTTGGTGATATTTTTAGATGCATTAAGCCACTTTTAATACTTTTTTCGTCTTTCTTTTATTTTTAACGGGAAAGTAGGCTAAAAAGTAGGTATTTGTTTACTATAAAGTAAAAACTTGGAAATATTAGTGGAGTAAATTTCAAATTGTGTGAAAGTACTTTGTTGAAATTAAGAAAGTATTGTTATAAACGTTCATATAATAATATTTTAGCTCAGAAAATGAATCTATTACTTTGGTTCGAAAGAGGGCCAGTTGAAGTTTGTGTTTTTCTGATAAATCAAGATAGGGGGTAAGTCCCCTGCCTAGTATAACTAAGCAGAGGACTGTGCCAGGTGACTGTCTTTTTGCTCTTTGTTGCAGATTTTTTTGCAAAATTATTGAAACATAATTAGTTACGAGACTACCAATAAATTTAGGCACAAATTGTGGACATAATAACTAATATGTTCCATAATTAAACTAATTAACATTAATAAAATAACTTCCCAGAGGACTGTTTTCGCAACGATTACGATGCATACTTTCCGCACAAATGTGGCTCTCGAACTAAACAAAGTGACGTTTCAACACCGTTCTCGGCAATTTCGGCAAATTCACACTGATTACTTTAAACTTCATGCCAAAAAACATTTGCAAGAGTAACAGATTTTTTCTATTGGAGCTTTGAATTCGTGGCAGGGGACTGTTTGAAAAAACTCCGGACAGAATTTACATGACAATTTCAAGTTTTAGAAATACGTAATTAGACCTTATTTCATAAAAAAGATATAGTTGCATTATTCTATTTTTAGATAATAATTGCCAAATTTATATAGTGCTAATAGGTTTTCTGAAATATTGCCTTGAAGTGTTAAACTATTGAAATGGGATAGCCAGGGGACTGTGATTTTGGTGCTTAGATAATTTCTAGAAAAAAAATTAAATTGTTATCGCTCCGAATGCAATTGGGCCACAAAGTATTAATGCTTTACTTGTATTAAGAGAGATAATTACTTTAGTACACTTTATTATTTTCAAAATACTTGGTCCGGACAGCCAATTACCAGTTTACAGAGAATCGCCTATATATATATATATATATATATATATATATATATATATATATATATATATATATATATATATATATATATACACTGAAGTGACAAAAGTCATGGGATAGCAATATGCAAATTTTCAGATGGCAGTAGCATCGCATAGAACAGGTATAAATGCGCAGTGCTTTTACAGAGCTTTCATTTCTGTTCAAGTTATTCATGTGAAGAGGTTTTAACGTGATGATGACCGCACGACGTGAATTAACAGACTTTGAACGCGGAATGTTGGAGCTAGACGCATGGGTCATGCCATTTCGGAAATCGTTAGAGAATTCAACATTCCCAGATCCACTGTGTCAAGAGTGTGCCGAGAGTATGAAATTTCAGGCATAACATCCCACCATGGACAGCGCAGTGGTCAACCGCCTGCACTTAAAGATCGAGACCGGCGACGTCTGCAAAGAGTCGTAAATTCTAACAGACAAGCAACACTGCGTCAAATCACCGTAGAAATCAATGTGGGACGTACAATGGACGTGTCTGCTAGAACTGTGCGGAGAAATTTGGATTTCTTGGGCTATTCCAGCAGAAGACCGACTCGAGTGCCTTTACTGACAGAACGACATCGCTTGCAGCGACTCTCGTGGGCACGTGAGCATATCGGTTGGTCCCTAGATGAATGGAAAACCGTGGCCTGGTCCGATGAGTCACGATTTCAGCTGGTAAGAGCCGATGGTAGGGTTCGAGTGTGGCGCAGACCCCACGAAGCCATGGACCCAAACTGTCAGCAAGGCACTGTTCAAGCTGGTGGTGGCTCCGTAATGGTGTGGGCTGTTTTTTCATGGCATGGACTTGGTCCTCTAGTGCGACTGGACCGAACATTGACTGGAAATGCTTATGTGCAGCTACTTGGAGATCACTTGCAGCCATTCATGGACTTCATGTACCCAAACAACGATGGGATTTTTATGGATGACAATGCGCCATGTCACCGGGCCACAACTGTTCGCAATTGGTTTGAAGAAAATTCTGGACAATTCCAACGAATGATTTGGCCACCTAGATCGCCCGACATGAATCCCATTGAGCATTTATGGGACACCATCGAGAGGTCTGTTCGTGCCCAAAATCCTGCCCCATCAACGCTTTCACAATTATGGACGTCTATCGAGACAGCATGGCTCAAATATTCCTGCAGAAGACTTCCAACGACTTGTTGAGTCCATGCCACGTCGAGTTGTTGCACTTCGCCGGGCAAAAGGAGGGCCGACACGATATTAAGAGGTATCCCATGACTTTTGTCACTTCAGTGTATATATTTTTATTTATTTATTTATATTGCGTAGATACAATGTGACAATTATTTATTTATAATTGAGTCATACTTTAAAACTTTGTTTGGGCTTGTTTTCTATGTTATATACGTTGGTTGCTTTTTATATTTCTGGCCTTGGCAACAATAAATATTACTAAGTGGTCGCTGACGATTCCGAACAAAAATTGGATATTTTTAACCATATTTCCTCCAGAAAGGTTTGTCATTTGAGCGAATTTTGTGTTTTTTAAAGTATATTGAAAAGTGATTCTGAGGCAAAAAAAAAAAAATGGAATTGACTCGGGACATTTCTGTGGGACTATTTTTTCTAGTTTTCGGCATTGATTATTAAGACAAGTGTGTAACGCGCTAAACTTAATTCTTTATGAAGCGTTGCAACACCATCTTATAACGATGTAAAAAATTTGAATTACCAATAAAATACTTGTTGATGTTCGCTTCACGACAAATTCTATTAAGATCGTAAAAAATCGGCAGTTGTGCCAGAAAATATCGATATTGCTGTGAACTGATAACGCATGAGCTTCGTGTGACACACCGTGAAATTGAAATATCTTTGGGCATTAGTATGACAAGCATCAATAAGATATTACAAAAATATTTGACAGAGAAAAAAAATGTTTGAGTTGGATCCCGTAGAATGTGAAAAACGCTTAAAAGAAGGCTC
The DNA here is from genome assembly GCA_038373865.1 of Uloborus plumipes. Lineage (NCBI taxonomy): Eukaryota > Metazoa > Arthropoda > Arachnida > Araneae > Uloboridae > Uloborus > Uloborus plumipes. The sequence goes on from JAXGGA010007911.1 coordinate 51,503, forward strand.
ATGTCAATTAGTTTCAGGGAAATGCTAAGAAAATAAGTTTAAATTTTTTCATCGGTAATGTATAAAATCCATACAGGTGGTGAATTATGGATACATGCTTTTTCGTCAGATAAGAGAACTACAATTGAATGTATTGGTCTTCCAAGATGAAAAAATCCAACAAAACTTTTTAGTAGGAGAAGCACGCCGAAGCAAATGGCTGCCTGCTTCTTCGGAATAACTGGTCACGTGGTGACAATGTTGTTACAGAAATACAGAACTGTCTATTCTAATTGGTAACTGCCAGTGACCATTTGTTTGCTGAATGGCATCGCAGAAGTTGGAAAAAATCAGAAGATGAAGGGAATCTTTTTTCATCACGACAATGCAAGCTCCCGTATATCGCCTCCAGCAAATGAGTCTTTGACCGGTCAAAACATAGAGTTACAGTCAAGCCTCGTACAGCGTTGGCTCGTCACCGAAAGATTTTTTTAGTATACGAGCATTTAAAATAAACTACGTGATCAACGATTTTTGACACCCGAACACGCGATTGATGATCTTAAAATGCATGTTTTTGAGTTCCCGAAACTGAGTGGAAAAACTGTTTCAAAAATTGTTTCCCACTCACGCAAAACTGTACTAGTCTTCTTTAAAAATATTTATAAAAACAATAAAACCACTTTTGATCGTAAATATTTGTTTTTTCATTATTAGGCCAGAAATACAAGTAGCAACCCTCGTATAACTAAAGAGAACAGCTACATATAGTATAACATACATCTGAAATTGAATTGTTTGTGTTCAGTTCGCGTAGGTGAAAGGTGTCCCCTTAAACCTTAATGAATCATTGTGATCACTCGCAAGGTTATTTTTTTTGTCTTTTAATTTTGCTGGTGGTCCCCCTAGCTCTCTAAAACGTGTGACTAAGAGCATAGACTTTACCTCTTACTTGCAACAATACATTTTGCTTATCATTAATTGAGAGGTACACGGTAATTCAAAAATGAGGAATTGGTCTCAAACGCGTATGTTTACAAGAGTAAAAGAAGATCCGTCTGGAACTAAACGAACCGATCTGCGAATAATGATTTATTTCCCGAAGAATGTTAGACGTTTTTATGTTGTTTTTTTCCCCTCTCTTTAGTAACGTTGTGTTTTTCAGTCCGAAAGAAGCCAAAATAGCTTCACAACCTAATTACTGTAAAAAACAAGAAGTTCCGTCTGGAACTAAACAAGCCTACTTTCCTGTATACCAACATAGACTTTCTAGCATCTTATCAATTTGCTATTAATTAGCAAAGACACCAAATCATATGAAAATACCTCTTTAACATTTAAAGCTGTTTTCTAGAAATAAAACATGTTCGCTCATCTAGTAAAATTGATAAGTAGCAGATAAACGTACAAATAAATTAGTAAAACCTTTTAAATAATGCTAATATATTTCTTCCATGAAAAGATTCTTAACTAGCTGTTAAAAAAGAAGAAAAAAAAACAGGAAAGAGGAATTGAAAATAGAAAGCACATCAAAATAAAAATTAGAAAAAAATATTTTATGAAGAATATTTGGTTATGAAATAGTGTGATCATTGTTTTTCGCTGATTAATTTAAAATTTTGACTTATTTTTCGTTCAGTAGTTGTGGTTTTCTTTACTTTTCAACAGTCTGTGAGATATAGGAGCCTTAGTGAGATAGGATTTTTTTTTTTTTTTTCAGAAATCTGTGAATCAAATCCATGTCAAAACGGGGGAAGTTGCTACAGTCAGTACGATGACGAACACGATCGCAATTACGTATGCATATGTGCCGGCGTTTTCTCAGGATCAAACTGTGGTAAGAATATATTGAAAAGTAAATATTGTGAAAATGGCGACATTTCGAGCCACAAGTGTATTTTCTCAAGTGGACACCTACTTTCGAGCATCTAATATATTCATGTATAATACTTCGTGTATACACGTTTATATTTGTATATATTAATGCAGGGCTTCCCAAACTTTTTAAGCAGCGGACCCCTTTCATGAATCAAAGTTCGGAGCGGACTCCTGTCGTTAGAGAAAGTGCAAAGATAATTTTTGCTCGTAGTGAATTGAACTTTAAATAAATCAACTAGTAGCATATGTAGCATTTTCCTCCAGTGGGAGATTCATTTTTTCTCAACCAAATGTGAACATTGTTTGCCCCTCCCCCCCGCTCCCCTCAGTAAATGAAGTTGAAAATTTAACTTAAACCAGACCTGGGATAGATTTCTTGACGATTACTTTATCGGGAGAAAAACAAATTATGGCGCATTTTGCTCGTAATCTCAATTTTACAGTCATAAATATTCAAATTTATCTTTTGTCAGTAAAAAAAAGTTCATATTTACTAATATATCATTCGTAACAAAGTTAAATTGCACTTTTACATTTGTAATATGAACCTATTTAAGTGCATAAATTTTTGCATACTGTACCTAAAAAAAAACCGCAATTTTATACGATTTGTGGCGATGTTAGAGCAATTTTGGGGGCACCCACCCCCAGAAAATTTTAACATTTTAAGCCTTAAAAACGCGCCAGTAGGGCTTTTTTTTAGACATATTAGGAGTAGTCTGTGGGCCAAGTGCAAATATCGTTCAGGTTCGTTTACCAATCTTAGGGACTACGAGAACTTGCTTGAAATCTATTAATATTGATGTACTCAATCGAAAAATCCAATGTTCCCAAGCGAAACTTGTCTCATTAAGTTTTAATTAGTAATTGAAACACGAACTCTTTTCCTTGGCCTGGTCACTCTTTCACTAGAGACGTTGTCCCTAGGTGGCGCTATTGCACAAAATATTTGCAATCTAAAATTTTAATAAACAGTTTTTCAACCATAATTTTACTTTTTTACTCGATTTTACAATTCAAAATATATTAATACGTTTTGAATCACTCACTTTTTTCGCTGTGTGACTTAATATAAAATCAAAATCGAACATTGTATCAATCCGCCAGGCGCGTTTCAGATATTCTCATTCTTTATTTTTGATCAAAGAGCGCCAGTTCGCGCGGTTTCGTTTCGCGTCGCTGTCTTTTATGGCTTGATATCCCCTTTTGGCGATGTTTCACAAAGAGCAACTTTTAGTGGAACGACATTGTTGTATACCGTATTTTTTGCCGTATAAGACGCACCGTCTTGTACGGCATAAATTAGATTAATTAAAATTGGGGGATTTAATTTAAAATTGGGTGTGTCTTACACGGCGAAAAATACGGTAATATTGCGTTTTTTACGCTGCTATTTTGAATAACGTTTGATTTTCCAAAATTTTAATTAAATCTTATAAAATTGAGTGTTTATTGTTTTTGCTACATAACTTGCAGTCGTGAAAGGAGTTAGTGTAGGAGATATAGAGATTAAATAAGAACCAGTTTAGACATTTTTTGTTGCTGCTTTATTTCTAGAACATAAATTAACTATTACTGTTTTTCAGAAAACCAATACTTATAAAATCACAGGCCCGTCATTTGGGGGAGGGGGGGGAGTCAATTTCTCTCCTTCCCGGCTTTGAAAAATCAATTTACATGTAAGCGGGCGTGATTTTTGTCATTTTTGGTGCAATTTACAATTGTGTATGCAGTGTTTGCCCCCGCTCCCCTGGAAAAATTTGAAATAGCTTGTGTAAATACATATAGGATATCTAAGCGAGGGCGGATACAAGGGAGGGACGATGGGGGCGAACGCCCCTCCCTTGAGGGACTCTTCCACAGCGGTTCTTAGATTTTGAAGTTCAAAAAAGGCAGTTTTAGTTGATTTTTGATGATATTAAGAGAAAGGGTGAGGATTCGGAGCTCTGATCTGGAAATTTTTCGAAATGGAAGACCAAAACATTTGTAACCAACATGTGTTAAAAAGGGTGCATGGAGAAAAAAATGGGCAAGTAAGAAAAAAAAAATCAATCGCCCCTCCCTTGGAACATTTCTGGATTCGCCCTTGTATATAATAGACTGATTTGTTACCACGAATAAGTAAGTTTTGAACGACGTCAATCGTCGCCAAATATGATTCGTGACTTTTTCCGTCAATTTTGAGCTTTTAAAAGTAATGCATCTTGTATGATGTGCTTTAATAAATGTAATTTAAAATTTTAAATGAAACCATTAAGATCATGACAGGACCTATAGTCTGTGGGCCAAGCACCGATATCGTTCAAGTTCGTTTACCAATTTTAGGGACTACGGGAACTTGCTTGAAATCAACTAATAGTGATGTACTCAATCGAAAAATCCAATGTTCCCAAGCAGACCTTGTCTCATTAAGTTTTAATTAGTAACTGAAATAGGGACTATATTCCTTAGCCTGTTGGCTCATTCACAACAAAAATTGTCTCTAGGTGGTGCTGTTGCACAAAATATTTGCAATTTAAAATTTCAATAAACAGGTTTTCTACCCTAGTTTTTCTTTTTCATACGATTTTATGTAGCAAAATATATTAATAAGTCATAATATACTTACTTCACGTCTTTTGTGATTCAGTTACTAAGAAAATCACAAAAATGTATCAATCCACATTTCCGTTTGTTCTTAATCTCGTTGTTTCGTTAATGGCACTATGTAATCCAGTCAATGAATACATTATAGAATGCATGGAATATGCGAGAGTATTTGACTACAGAATATTGTTAGGGGTAGTTAGTAAGTTAATATACTGAAAGTCCCCGACCCTGGGGGGTGAGCTAAAGGTGGGGGGGAGGGAGAAGCAAATTTTGGGTTCTCGAAAAATCGCGGATATGGTGAGAAAAATTGGTTTAAAGTAAAAATTCAAGCTAAACAAACTTCGTATAATAGTGTTTCTACACATATTTGTCGAATTTTCAATAATTTTCCAGGTGTATATTGTGAAAAAACGAGAAATTTCGGAAAATTTCTCTATTTTTGTCAAGAACGTTGAATGGTTCTATTTTAAAAAGGGAGACAGCTTGATTACGAAAATGCACGATAGCAGCATTTCCATGTACTCCGATATTATTTTATTTTTATAGAAATGATAAGGAAGATTAAAAAAAAAAAAAAACACCAACACAAATCAACACCTCAAATATACGAATGTAACGAAAAACAAAACAAAACAAAGAAAAATCCCTTCTCATTCCTTATCTCTCTTATCACAATCACCCCCTGTTTCATAAAATCGGTTGAGACCTGACGCATGCGCGAATTCGAGGAAGGTCGCCGAAAAGAATATCAAACAGTATCTATATATCCATCTATATGTACATATAAATATATAGGCAGAGACGGACGCATATATATGATATTTAACGTAATTATCCGCCCCTAGAATTCCATTTTCGCATATTTTGCCATCTATCTTTAATGGCCTGTAAAAAACTAATGAGACAATATTTTTTCGGGAACATTGTGTTTTTTTCATCTGTAGACTCTAAGGATTCAGAAAAATATCACATTTTGTAGTCCCCGAAGTTGGCAAACGAAACCATGTTTCTAAGCATCTTTTCTGCCTTCGGCCCACAGACTAGAGGAGCAATAAGTCCAAGACAGCACATCAGGCGATTTTTCAAAATCCTTGCTTGAAAAATTCTCTTTTGAAAGATCTTTTTGTTAACAATTAGATTAAATGAGGTATGGGGATAATCTGCCGGATTTTTTTTTTTATTTTTAATTGAAGTTTTAATGAATAATTTCTTGCAATTTGCTAAATTACAGCTTTTCAAACGCACTTTTAGAGTTTGGTTATGTTAGGAAAGAGAGATATTCGTGCGCTCCACAAATTTTTTAGAAATGGAAGCGTTATAAACGTAGGAATCTGCCATTTGGGTAACGAAAGGGTGCAAGGAAAGATCCCCGCCTATTTTTAAAAATTAAAATTTACAATTTCAAACGTAGACTAGCCTTGATGATATTAAGAAAAGTGGAGATAACTGTTCCCCAGAAATTTTTCGACATTATAGTTGTAAAAGCACTAATCCATACGATCAACGGTGAATTCATGTGGGAGTGAAGTTTCGGACCCCGTCTCCGGTAGAGTTCTTGAAATTGAGGTCTTAAAAGTATCTTGAAAGGTAGTTTCCAAGGCTTAGCCTGAAGTTATGTCAATCAAATATCCATATTAACATGTCAATAAAATATTCATATTAACATGTCTATCAAATATTCATATAAACATGATGACAGACAGTACGATTTTGTCAGAGCAGAAAACGGTTTGACCGCATGATCTTGCAGCAACCTGTCTCAAAATATTGAGTATGGCATAAAGAGCAACTGCATACTTCGAGAAGGAAAACTCTGGTTTTCAAAAGCAAAAAAGTAATTTTAAAGCTTTAAAACCCTTTTTTTTTTCGTGATTCACCGCGGACCCCCGACTAAAGCTCAGCGGACCCCTAAGGGGACCGCGGACCACAGTTTGGGAAGCCCTGTATTAGTGAATACACGCATATACTAGTGCATATTCGTTTTAAAATTAAAAATAACCATAAAATATTGCGATAATTTTTTATCTGTTTTTAACTATGACCACTTTACCCCAGATAAAGTGGCCACAGATACATGTCGAAAAGAAAGGCTATCGCGAGATTACTTAAATATATATTTTTTGTACTTAACCCATTAATGCCTGACATTTTTTTCCCCAAAGATATTTTATATACTGGTTACAAATGGACAGGAAATGTGTTTAATGGACAGGAAAAATAATAAAAAAAATATTATGTAAAAAATAATCGTTTTATTAAGGAAAGAAAAATCGTCCCTTACGATAGACCCCAGAGGGTACATACTTTTTTTTCTAAAATGTTTTTCTGCGTACGATATAATATTTAAAAAGACATTTTATAAGAAAAAATAAAATCAGCAATTAACATGAACTGGGAAGCTGGAAATAATTTTGAAAACTTAGCTTTTTGTTCTTGGATTGTGAACGATGTAATTTTTGATAAAGATCATCTCAAACTGCTACAGAACACACTTTACAATGCTTATGCGCTGCAATCTGTTAATAACGAAGTTAAACAATACCAAGGTACTAATTGAACACTATTATTTGGTTGAAATGTTCATTTTGGGGAAATTCAGACCCTTTTTTGGACCGTCCCTAAAAAGGGACGCTAGGCATTAATGGGTTAACTTGCCCCTTGTTCTTTATTAATGTAATGTAAATTGACAACAAAAAAGTTGAAGTGTTGAAAGAATTTCATATATTCATTTTCCACTGAAGTTGAAAAACCTCGATTTTATCACCACTTTATACTCCACCAGACACAAACTTGATACAAACTATTTTCAGAAAGCAAAAAACCACTTAAACTTGTTCAAAGCCTGAGGGGATCAACCCTTGCAACCCCGCTTAATGACGGGCGTGTCAAAGATCGTAAATATAATATACAGTGAACTCTCACTTATGCGCCGGAAACCAAGGCACCAACAGAAAAAGGCGCATAAGTGAGAGAGACGCATAAGTGAACAAGCCTATTTAAGGGACTAAAAAAAACGCAACATAGGTTCCAATGAGAGAATGAATAAGAATGTTTCTACAGAAAAAGGATCTATTACTACGGTTCGGCAATTACTGTAACGTAATTACAATGATAAAGAGAAAACAAAAATTGTAGCATACGTAATTACTAACTGCTCCTTTTAAAACGATGCATAATAGACAATTGTCCATCTCCGAACTCTAGTTCTTGCAGAAAAATGCCTTCGGTGAGCATTAAAGGTGCAATATTAAAGAGGAAAGTGAAGAAAAATGATTAGTTTTTAACCGCTTGCCTGATTATCCCGAGTTAACTCGGGCTCGTATGAGTTGCAGGTAATTATTATCCCGAGAAAACTCGGGTGAAACTAATTGATTTTACGCCTATAAATAATTAAAAATTCAACTTGAAACCTGCATATTTCATTTGTATTGCTTCATTTTCTTGTATTTCAAAATTAAATTTAAATTTTTTTTTTTTTTCCAAAAAAAAAAATTCGTAAGGGAAATGGTTAAGGAAAATAAATTAATTTTTTTACATTTTAGGGAAAATTCGGCGTATAAGTGAAATATTTATATTTTAGAGCGACGCGTAAACGAGTGAGACTATCATTATTTTGCTATGGAATGTGATGGGGCCATTTAAAATCGCCGTGTAAGTGAAAAAGGCGTATAAATGAGGAGGCGTATAAGTGAGAGCTCACTGTAACTAGTGGATATGCCCGGCATCGCATGGGTTTAAATGCTACATGCGAAATCCAAAAAGAGAAATATATGACGGAACTAAGCCCAATAAATTAATAAATTGAATATCTATTATTTCTCAAAGGGTTTTTTTTTTTTTTTTTAGCTTTTGTGACAACGCAGTCGCTTAACTGGGC